>APFE031017667.1:0-14719 GCA_000404065.3 Pinus taeda
TTGTACAGGTAAGATGTGGCTTAAGCATTGTTGTAATTCCTTTGTTATACATTCAAGATCTTTGTTTTTATTGTTTGATACTAATTTGCTACTCCTCTATGTAGGTGGAACTATCTTATCGGTACCCATCCACCAAAACGGGCACGAATCGATCACCACTACCCAAGCACTCCACTTATCTCCATGCAGACTCCCATGTGTGGTTATTCTTGAGACAGACTGATGAGGGTTTTTAAATCAAGGTTTCTGTTTGTATTTTTATAAACCTCTGAAGGGTTATATGACTTCTTAGAAATAACCGGTGTATGTAGAGAGACACTCCATTTTATGGAAAGATGATAAGTTTGATTTCTAGTATTCTGGGTTACTAAACAACCGTATACTTTCATTCTATAGAAATTTTAATCTTGTTTCTTAAATCTTGAACTATGTCGAGGAAACTTATTTCAATATTTCCCCAAATGTTTTTGTCTTTTATATGAAACTGTGTTAGTGCTGGCTGTGAACTCTTTTAAATCGTTAATTCTTAATTTTGCTATTATGGTTCTCCCGTTAATTAGATATTTTTCACTCAGTAATGTGAATTTTCTTAGAATAATTTTGTGTACTTTTGTGTGGTTAAATTACAGTTCCTTGCTTTATCGATGCGCTTACAGTTTTTGTTCTTACAATGGCACTTAAGCCCCTTAATTTTTGACTATACGCCTCTGAGAATAGGGATTGTTCCCTAGATGTTGTTTAGACAACAAGTTTCAAACCTTCAGAGGGAGGACCCCTCACAGACCAGCTGAGGATGTCACGTTTGCAATGGTCCGATTTTTTCAGAGAGGAGGAACATTCCAGAACTATTACATGGTGGATTTTGATCTTCTTTCATCGTCTGCTTATGACAATACACATTTATAATTGTGTTATTAATTTCTTTGTATGTTGCAGTACCATGGAGGCACAAACTTGGGTGGACAAGAGGTGGTCCATTCATTACCACTAGTTATGAATACGATGCCCCGATTGATGAATATGGTATGCCAGAGTTGCCTTTGCCCAATTTTATTCAGCATTGAAAGAGTGTGGGGGAGGTTTTTCTAAAGGGTGCACCTGGGTTGTATAGAACTAAAAATGAGTCTGGTTCAATTATCCTTCTACAATCATAAATTGTAAAGTTAGGAACCATTGTGAGTTTGTCTTTGGATTTTTTTTCCGTTTATTTGAAACAATATGTATTCTATGTTTACGTTTATGGGATTCTGGTAAAATTGTAAGTAGTGAGGCGACTGCATTTTTCATGTAAATAGACCTAACTAGATTTCTCTGTAAATATGCCCTGCTTAGTTAAAAAAAATTCGATGAAAAGTCATTCTCTATCTCTGTGTAATCGTAATCCTCTGTGATCCATAGAGGGAATATAAGGCAACTGAAGTGGGGGCATCTGAAAGAGTTGCACAAAGTGATAAAACTATGTGAACCTGCTCTAATCTATGGAGACATGAATATCATTTCACTGGGCAAAGGCTTTAAGGTTTTTCATTCAATTGAATAAATTACATATAATTCCATTGTATATAATTGTTTAACCCTTACAAGGGAGTGTTGTTCTAAAAGTTGTTGAGTTGGAAAATAATGACACTTTTAGGCATCAAACTTACCATGAATATGCAGGAAACGATATATTCTACCAAAAGTTTTGGTATCTGTGTTGCCTTCCTAAACTACGTCCACAGTAATCAGGATGCAATCGTGTGATTCAATAGGGTATCTTATAATCTACTTTTTTGGTCTATTAGTGTCTTGCCCGATTACAAAAATGTGGTCTATAACACTGCAAGGGTTAGTGATATTTTCTACTCATTGTCACTAGATTAGCTGAGGTGATGATGAAAACTGTGGGATTATATAAGACCTCTAATCAAATGTGTATCGAATGTTACAAATTAGTATCCATACTTCCTTAATGGGAATGGAGCAAGTTAGCATGGAGTCCCTTCATCCCATTGGAACATCAAGTGAAGATAGAGGAAAAATATCTATAAATTGGTCATGGCATAAAGAAGATGTTGGAATATGGGGAGAAAACAAATTCTCTACCCACATCTTGTTAGAGAAGCTCAACACAATTTTAGATAAAAGTTATTATCTATGGTATACAATAAGGTATTATGAACTCATAATTAACTTTGCATTTGAGACAAGGGGAGATTATGACACCTTGCCCCAAATATTTTTCCAATTAGGAAGTTGGTTTTTATGGAAGTTCACGAATTATTGTTATAGGATCCTTTCTCAGAAAAAATTCCCAGTAATATCAATTTCATGTCTTCTTGCTTTCTCTAGTTTGTGGTTGTTATCAAGATACATCTTTATAAAGAAATTCCATTCCATATTAATAAGTACTCAAATATAAGTACTATGAAGATATGTTAGGACTATTACTTCACAAATTTGTTAGGGTTTTGATTATGTATTTTATCAATACAATATTTATATCCATGAAGATGAACCTTTTTTAATGGGTGGAAGGCAAACAATATTGCATGTGTATAGTCGAGGACATACACTTCATGTGTTTGTCAATGGAAATTTAGTAGGTGAGTAAAATGTTTAACTTTTCTATGTAATTTCTAGAGAAATTTCCCTTCGTTGGTTGATTTGGCACACCACGAAAGTTAATTTCTTAAATTTCTGTTATATGTGAAACTGAATAATTCGATATAGGATTGGATTGATGGATGGGTTGTTTAAATTTAGAAAAAGGTTATCAACACAAAGATGATATTTTATAGCATCTCAAACTGGAGATTATTCGAAATGGGGGTTTACATTTGAGAAGCCAATTGCACTGCAGGCTGGAGAGAATCATATTTCCCTACTAAGCATGACAATTGGATTGCAGGTTCAATTCCATACCTGAACGGTTAGAGGATATCAATATTGAAAGCAAAGTTTATTGCTTTTAAATGAGCAGGGACTTAAAAATTTATCTATTGTTGAGGCTATCTCAATCAACTACTTTCAGTATGAACTAACGGGAATTGATTTTTTTGGTGAATAGAACATAAGAGCTTTCTTTGATACATGGCCGATGGGAATAAATGGCCTTGTGAAATTGATGGGTCTTAGAAATGGTCCAATGGATTTGAGCTCCCAAATGTGGTATTACCAGGTCTTACTGCCAAACTAGGTCATGCTATCCATTTGTTTCCTACCTTTTTCTAACCTGATTTTCACAAGTAATAATCCCAACAAGTTAGTATAGCTAGGAATGATTTCTCTTTGGTCGATATTCTAATCAATTTTTTCCATGTGTGCATACTTGATCAAAATTCCCCTTCTAACATTGAAGGCTATCAGTTTTCCTTTTAATCACAGATAAGTCTAAAGGGTGAATACTTACAACAACTCTCATGGATTTCAGGAGTAAACCTTCCTAAACAAACTACTCTCATCTGGTACAAGGTAATCATTGTCTCTGATTCATCTATAGATATGAAACTCTTCTTCTATTTGGAATTTGTAGAATAGATAGGGGATATCAAACACCTTTGGTCACACACAAAGGCTTTACATCAGTTAAAGTTTGGACTTGGGCTATTTGCATGACAAGGTCATTCCAAACACTATGTTCATACTAGCATAGATTGATTTGTCCTAGTTATAGTGATGGCCAGAGATTTGCTGATATTTTTCTTGATGGGATCATGTAGACTGAGTTTAATGCACTTGAAGGCACCAATTCAGTGGCTTTGGACCTAAGTACCATGAGAAAAGGGCAAGCATGGTTAAATGGAAATCATATTGGGTGCTATTTTGTTTCATTGAAGGCTCCCATCTAAGTACTCATATAAATGTGACACGAACTGTGGAAAACTCACTAAAAAATGGTAACCATTAATTAGAAAAATCATTAGAAATATTCATTCCTAGATAAAGCTTCTTTGTATATTTCGTAGTACTATACGTCCTAGAGTATGAGGTAAAACTGCTTTTGGTGTGTACTACTCTGTAAAATTAACAAGATAGGTCAACAATTACTTGAGGGGGAACCTTGGGCCTGGCAGACATAAACTAGGGGATGTTTGTCAGTGGAGCAGCCTTATTAGTCATTGGCCAGGATTTTTCTGTAACAATGTTGCATGCAAGAGGGTTTACTTAAGGGAAAATTCTCCTTACACTGCCTTATCTGTGCTAGCCTAAGAAAGGTTCTCATTCTCCTTTGATTGTTTGAGCAAATTTTTACCTGCTCCAGAAAAAACAATCATATTGATACTAAACAGAAAAACTACCTCAATTAGGTACCATGTTCCTCACTCATGGCTGCACCCAACAAAGAATGTATTAGTTCTACTCGAGGAAGTAGGCGGTGATCCTTTTGGAATTTCATCCTGGACAAGATACGTTGACACTGTCTACGCCCATGTGTCTCAAGCTCACCCTATTGTTAGCTCATTGACATTTCCAGAGCTTCATCTCTAATGTTCTTGAGGGCAACAAATATCATCCATAAGCTTTGCAAGCTTCATAAATCCAATTGGGTCCTGCAAAAATTTCATCAAGGGCCCTTACCATGCAGTGAATTCAAATTCCATTGTATAAAATGTATGCAATTCTTTAATACACTATTTTGATTGAGGGAGATAACGGAAGGTCTGCTAACATTATTTATTTATTTATTTATTTATTTTTTCTTTTTTCTGTAGGCATGCCTTGGGAAGGAGACTTGTTCCATCTATGTTTCCAAAGATTTGTTTGGAATCTCCTATGCTGACAATCTCAAGTCTTTGGAAGTTGAGGGAGTTTGCAAATATTGATCAACACAACTGCTAGGCATATTTTCAAATAAATATGTAAAAATATAGCACTCGCTTTAGATAATTTTATATATAGAAGCCTGTAAAAATGATTAATGACATAGTTGAAGACATAAAAGTGTATACACAAAGCTTAACATCTCCACAAAGTCCCAAGTTCAAAAACCAACATAAAAGAAACATATTGGAGGGAAAAAATTCCTGAAGTTTTAGATTGCACTATACCTCAAATACTTCCTTGTTCAGAATGATTATGACACGGTTGAAGGCGGTTAGGTGCATCATGATCTTTGTATTTAATCAAATTAGCTTTGATAAGTCAAATGTTATTTGATTATGACAATACCTTCCATTCATGAAATTCAATTTATATTCCTTTTAACAACAACCTAACCAGGTATATAGCCTATTCTTGGGTTTCTATGTCATCCTCATCAAATGTCAAACCTTCTTGATATGAATATAGACTTCCTAAAAATGGGATTAATGCGTAAACGGTCGTTTATCAGATCTGAGTCACTCTTGGCTTGCTATGGGTGCTATTATGCAGATCACTTTCATTATCTAAATGACTTTTCCTGTTAGATTATATTCTACTTTTGACAAAGTCCAATTTCTTTGTGTATCATTTGTATCCTACTAATTTCGTCCATTTGAACTGCATAGTGCACCATTTAAATGTGTGCCACATTATTATTTCCTTCCAACAAGTCAAACAAGTCCACTATTCTTTAGGTTGATCTCAAAAGGAAACTTGTCACTGGATTTCTGTACATTTTACATTTTTGACTTAGCAGAAAGTCCAATTTCTTTTTGTATCATTTGTTTCCTGCTAATTTTGTCCATTTGAACTACATAGTGCACCATTTAAATGTCCGCCACATTATTATTTCCTTCCAACAAGTCAAACAAGTCCACCATTCTTTAGGTTGATCTCAAAAGGAAACTTGTCACTGGATTTTTGTATATATATATATATATGTAAGTGATACAATCTTTAGTAAAAATGAATTCAACATTCAACAAAAAAAAAATAAGAGTTTGGGTTGATCTCAAAAGGAAACTTGTCATTGAATTTCTTTACATTTTACATTTTTTATTTAGCAAGTCTAAAGGATATATATATATATATAAGTGATACTATGTTTAGTAAAAATGAATTCAACATTCAAAAAAAAAAAAAAAACAAGCAGATAAACATTAGTTATACATTAGTTTTATTATAGCTTCATCATTGTGGAGGAAAGTTTGATATTCATGTCTTTTCCTATATCTTCAATGGACACTTCCCGACAATTAATGCTCTACTTCTTTGGAAAATGGAATTGCTGATTCATATCGTTCTTATCTACTTCATCCTCTAGATGCAACTACTCAGATATTTTCCAGCTTTTTGGTTAGGACCAATGACTTTTTTTCCTCTTTGGGGGTGTTAGTAGAGCTAACACCAAAAAGTGGTCTTCTTGTAACCAAGAACTTGAACCCATCTAAAATTTCCCCTTTGTATGGACATCTTGTTCAGTAGATCCCAACTAATCAATATCAATCACGACACATATCATAGCATATGTGAAAAGACCTAACTTAATCCTCTTTAAATAGGATTTGGTGTAACTACCCAAAGTGTTGCCAATATCTTTAACCACTAATAAGTTCCAAATATGAAGGGGTGGATTTGGGAGTTCAACCCAACTGGTATTTTGTTATGGGAAAAATAGAAGGATATATTGAAAGTGAAAACCAAGGAGTAACAAAAATACCTACTTAATACCAAAATTAGGGACCCTCCTCTAAGGCACTTTGAAAATCAATATGGTTTTCAAAGTAAGTATAAACAAACACTGGAGTAGAGATCACTCTCAAAATGTTGTGTCTATGTTGAAATTTCGTTGATAATATTAAGTAGAAGGCTATAAACCATTGAATCTATAGATTAGCAAAGAGGGTTGGTAAAACGAAAGCAAATGTGTAACCTCCAGCTTGAGAACCTCTTTGAATCTCTCCATAATATAATCATTAGGCATAAAGGGTTTGAAGTGATTGAATTAGATTGATAACGTTGAACCACATCCTTAAAGGAAAGAGGGTTTGAGGATGATCCACAATTACCCATGGCATCGCTAAGTAAGTGAAGGACCAAATTGAGGGTTGAATATTTTACAATTTCATAGTCAAACAATACATAATTATCATCAAGTTGTTTACCTTCAAAAATAAGCTGATACTCGACCATTGAGATCCCCTACTTAAGTGCCAATTTATGTTTAATATATACAACATAAGAAAAAATACCAAACCCACAAAATTGAAATTTTCCATATTAACATGATAATGATTTGAACACTATCAATGTGATCATAACATTCTCTATTTAATTTCATCCCAATAACCACTTGATAAGAAAGCATTAATACTTGGCATGTAAATATTTTGTTAATCACTTCACATTCACATTCAAACTTTTTATCAAACACTTAGGCAATGCTCTCTAACTCTTTAAGAGCTGATTCCAAGCACTTGTGAAGAGATTTGGTAGTCCCACCATTGTGTTTAATATACTTTTGAATACAATGGTAGACTATGTTGTGGCCCGTTTAGAACACTTGTTCGCGGTTTAGAACACTTGTTGTAATTGTGTGAGCTCCTAGGTTATTAGTTGTATCAACTATTTTTAGTAATCTAGATCCATTATTCTCAGATCTAGAAGTATCATGTATTCTTATATATGTGGTTTCTGTGAGATCAATAAAAAAGTGTGATTTGTGTTGTGTGTGCAATCTTTCTGACTCTTTTTAAATTTCTAACATGGTATCAGAGTCCTTCATAGATAAGCAAGAAAAATGTGAGAATTTTATAAATAAATAAGGTAGGAGATTGTGTTACGTGGGTAAATTATTTTTGTGTCAGTAAATTTAATATTTTATGGAGATCTCTTTGCTCTGTGTTTGACCGAGATTAAATTTGTTGGATTTGGCAACAAATGAAACGAGAGCCTTTCCAAGTAAGCTACATGAGATGTTACTTATGACATTTGCTGGGTTTTATAGATCTGAGTGGTGGTAGCAAATGAAACGAGAGCCTTTCGAAGTGAGCTACGTGAGATGTTACTTACGACACAGTGGTGATAGAAAATCTTGAGAAAGCTGTCGCGTGGAGATGAACTGGGCAATGGAGGTTTCTTTTTTGGGGGCAGAAAGTTATGTAGCAATGACAATCGACTCATGGGAGATATGAGTGTTGAATCATGGTACAGTTTGCGCTTCAGAGAATTGTGAAGAAAAAGGAAGCTCATGCCATCAAGGTATCTGGCGAAAAGTCTCCAATGTGACCATATTCTACGTGAGGTAAAACTTCCTACGTCAAAATGAGGTTATTGGAGTATATTTTCAGATTTTGATCTTGTATTCACACGAGGACATGGGTTTGATTTCACCATTTTATAAGCCAAGTGGTAGTTGTGAATGGTTTTGGTAGTTCAGTTTGTTGAGAAACTAATGTTTTCTAGTGAAAAAAAAATGTTTGCACCGAAAATCTTTTAGTGTTGAGTGTTATCGTGCAATGACGATCGGCTCATGGGAGATTTGAGTGTTGCATCATGCTACAGTTTGCGCTGCAGATAATTGTGAACCCTGTTGTGAGCTAAAGAAGAAACAGGAAGCCCATCCTATCAAGGTATTTGGCAAAATGTCTCCAATGTGAACATAATAATAACAACAACAATAAAATATCTATATATTATATAAAATAATTGAAACATAATATTCTTATTGTTAGATATTTTCAAATATTCTTATTTTATATTTTGACTTTTAATTTTAAATGCAACAAATATTTGTTGAGATTTCACTTTTATATTATTTTAAAATTTTCAAAAAATTAAATCTCATTATACATTCAAACATATTAGTTAAAAAATCAAATAAATACATATATACTCATATGAAATAAATATATATATATACTCATACCTCAAACTTCTTTTAAGGAGAATATCACTATATAAGAAAAATATCCCAAAAATGTAACATTCATGTTTTTGTAATTGAGTATAAAAATGTTTGCCATGTCAACGTAGGTAGGAGGTAGGATATTTGAATTAGTAGTACTACTTATGGAAAGATTTTATTTTGTTGGGAGGGGACTGGCGATAGCTAGATTTTGCATCACGAGATCGGTAGTTCCTAGTTTCTTGATTGGGCAGCCGCGATATCTGGTCAAGTTTGTCTTTAGTCAGCACGCCTTGCAAACACATGTTTCGATGCCTGCTATGTTGTAATGCAGCAGCAGAAATAACATGATCTCTGTCAGCTGTGGGACGGGGCTTCTGATGGTAATAACGAAGAAATTGACGAGAACCAAGTATCTTGTTTGACTCTGATGTTGTTCCATCTTCAGACTTTCTCTTGATGACTAGTTCAGTACCTCCTAACCCCAACTCGAATTCAACTTCTTTTTGTGCAGCCATTATTTGCGTTTCATAAAACTGATCTAAATGCCTATTTTCTTCTTCATCTCCATCTCCATCTCCATAGTGTAATTTGCAGTGGCTTTTAGAGATCATATGATTCCTAACAGCTTCTAGGCTTGAAAATGGTTGTCGTTCCTCATTGCAATACAAACAAATGAAACCGTTGGCAACCTGCGATGGCATAAAAAATGAAAAAAGGAAAAGAGAATAAGAATTCAATTCCAATTCTGAGCTTGAAATTAGTTGAAAGAGAAGAGAAGAGAAATAATACGATATAATTTACATACATATGATCTTGAGAAACGTCATATCCTTATGAAATATAAATAAACATACCTTACCCCCAAGGTAACTGAGTAATCCTCGGGGATCTTTCAAAGATTCTGCATGAGGAATAAAAAGGCCATGCTGCTTGTGCATATGCTCTATACACCTCTCAACGGTCCCTGCATCTGCCCTGAAATCACATATGAAGCAGCGGGTGGCATCCCACTGTGGTGATTCGGAGGAGCTGCTAAAAAAGCCGCTGCCATACATCTGCTTCCTCTTCGACTGTTCATCACGAAAAGCTTGCCGTTTGTTTTCAAATAAAGCTTCTGCCACTGGAGGAAGGCCAACAACCTAAGAAATTGAGAATGAGAATGAGAATGAGAATGCATTAATAATTTCCGTTAAAGACAAATAAAACTTAAAATACTGTACTGTCCATTCCATTGTGTGATAATAACAAATTAATTAGTTAATGCATATACCTCTCTCTTGAGATTGTAGCGGTGCCACTGAGACTTGCGATGAAACACCTGCTCTTCCTCCTCATCGAATTGGGCATTGCAGGTGCTGCAGCCAAATGCCATTATTGTTTTATTAAAATTCAACGGTCCCCTTACTTACTTGGGCTCTATGAACGTTATATACTTCTTTCACTCTCACTCTATGCTTTTGAAAATAGAAAACTGCCATTTGATTTATACCACATTGGCCTTTCATGTCCGGAAACGTCAGGTCATCACGTCTGACCTTTCACGTCGGCCGGAACGCATCCTCATTACTTGTAAAAATGTACAACAATCCCACTCTGTGATTAAAGTGCTCATCGACTATAATTATTCCTTTCATAAGATTATGATACTCACACAATAAGCAAGATATCCAGTCTTCCTAAGGATCAAAGAGGCATCCTCAACCATATTTTGGCCTCATACCAACTACGTTTTACAAGTACAAATCTAGTGGAATGTTTTTTTTTTTTAAATTCCACTAAATTAAGTAAATTGAAAATATGTTTTTTAATATTTTAATTGAATATTTATTAATATATAAATCAATTTCTCATATATAGGTAATTATTCTAAATTAATTTTCATTCTTCTAAAAAAAATTAAAATTATTTATTAAAAAAGAACGTTGCAGGTATGTTAAAACTCACTCTAAATTGAGCTTGAAACACTTGCTTTAGAGACAACCTACTAAAAACAATATTAAATTTGTGCTCGATTTATTTAACAGTTTGTATGTATGGCATGTTTATATTACCATATGAAATTGTTCCATATGATTGTACAAAATTGTGCGATATCTATACGCAAGCATGCATTGTCAAAATTGCATCTTTCCTTGGTTCTCCATTAGTTTGTGTGAAAACCACTATCTCTACCTATCTTTATACTTTCTGCCAAGACCAAAGCCCTAATATATATTTTTAGTTTAATCCTATTCCATGTCATGGATGCATGAAATATAACTTTATAGACATGAAATATAGCTTTATAGACTTATTTCGAACATGAGGTTCACTTTCTTTCAATTCTAAAATAAAATTACTATTTTAAATTTGCTTTTTCCAAAATATTTGAAATGACATCTTCTTTGTTCACACTAAACTTATTTAGAGATTCCTATTCAAGCAATAATTCTAAAAGCTTATTTTTAGTGAGGAAGGAATTATGTACCAATCCAAGCCTACTTTTGAATTCATCAAACTTCCTTCTTGCCAAGTGCTTGGTAAGAATATTTAACTATTAGTTGATATGTGGGAATATACTAAAGCTTCTTTGCTCCCTTCTAAACACTCTCTCATATTAAGTTCCAAAACCTCTTAGAAGAAAATTTATAGTGAAAATGTCAAGTGACCTATTTACCCCATAAATCACATTTTGACTTCAACCTTAAAACTCCGTGAATGACCCCAAGTCTCTTCCTCCCCTTCTCCTTTGCATCTCAAATCTCTACACTAAAATCCATGAATGACTCCTTTTATCCAAAAGAGCCCATTCAAATCTAAGTAACACTCAAGTTTAAGATAAAACAATTCTAAATATAATAAAAATGTAAATTATTTCAACGCTATACATGTATATTAATATTAATATGTAATGTGTTAATATAAATATAACTGATTGTGCACAACGTGTAATTAATACTCGTTCCATGCAAAATCCTTCAACATCAAGACACATAAGCATAAGTAAAAAATTTCACTTATAAGTGCGAATGAAGCACAAAAAATGACCAGTTCTAGAAATAAGTATGCTTTATTGTTTTTAAGAGAAAATCAATCAATAGAAGAGTCAGTGAGAGGATAGTCATCCATGGAGGGGTGTACTCGAAACCAAAACAACAACTAGAAGAGTTGTTACAAGAACACGAGGATGTTTTCTAGGAACCTAAAGGGTTACCACCCAAGAGAGAAGTGGAACATGAGATGCATCTATTGCCAAAATCCCCATTACCAAACATTGGGGTGTATAGGTAGTCTACTATAAAAGCAAGTGAGGTGAAGAAGAAGTTGTGACAACTTCTAGAACATTGCACCCATCCTAATGGATATGGGCTTGTATGATCATGAACTTCCAATCCCAATTTGTTGACTGTCTTTGCCACAATGATATTTTCCTGCGATCCCAAGTCAAATAAAGCATCAATCTTTCTCTTCTTGACTTGTATCTTTATGTGGAATAGTTTGGTAATTTTTCCTTCTCTTCTTGTTGTTCAAGGCTACTTAGGTTCACCTCCTTCTGCATTGATGTATAGATGATATTCTCATCCACGTTCGAGCTATTTTCAACCCGGTTACTTGAATCAGTGGCCGTGAGATTCTTCTTCTTTATATCTTTCTTTTTTTATCTTCAAGTTAAGCTTTAGATGCAACTTGCAACACTTTGCCTCTGTACAACCATCAATCTTACAATTATTGTAGTGGTTGTTTGCACTTGTGCATTGTGGCTTCTGTCCTTTTATATGTTCACCCTTTCCACTTCTTCTTCCCCTCCTTAGAAGCACCTTGGTGTTCCTTTTGCTTTGAACCACTCGATTTCCTTTTCTTCTCGCTTATGTTCTCTAGGTATTGTTCCTGTATGTAAGATTTGTCCATCGATCTAGATTTAAACAACATCAATTACTTTTGTAGATGGTTGTGTGGACCCATCAAATACTTGAGGAGTACATCTAGGTTGTTTGGGGAGATACCCAACCTTATGGCCATTTTTTTGAACTCTATGGAGTACTCTTGTACAATCTACCCTTTCTTCTGCCTAAAATAATGACACGAGATCCATTGGTCCTCTATGCACCCAACAGGGTAAAATTGTGAATTTATGAGGCTTTTGAAACCCTCCCACTTAGTCTCTAGAGGATATTCCTCCAACCTCAAGGTTTTCGTGTTTCTTACCCACAAAGTTAAGGCATGTCCCTCTAATTTCAACCGAGTAAATGAAATCTTCTATTCTTCCTCTATATGGCGAACACTTAAATATAATTCTAATTGCTACAGCCAATGATTTAGCTTTAGAGTGTCAATCTCACCTGATACAAATTTATTTCTACCTTTTCCTCTATTTCGAATAGGGTGTTGTAGCATATTTGTTTTTGATAAGTTAGCCATTAGTTGAAAAAAATAAAAAATACCATTGTATAATGATAAGCTAGGATATGGACCAAAAGGAAAATTGAAATAAAAAATGTTAGGAATTATTATTATTTTAGGTCCATATCATATAAAATTTTAGGGTAGTTTCTCTATAAAAAGGAAGGCAAATGATAAAATGTTAGATAAGAAATAAACAAAAAAAATTGCTTTAGAAAATAAAAATTAAGGCTGCTAGTTCAAATGCGCCTTTGAAATTTGTTATTTAGTTTAAATAATGCTTAAATTCCTTAATCACGGCTTAATTATGTGTGATAAAGTTTATTATCTTGAAAATAATCAACAATGCATGATTTTATTATGAAGTTAGAAGTGACAAAATGTCACATCAAGCGCCTTCTAAGCGGCCTCTAACTTTCGATGGTCAAGATCAACCCCACCGAGATCAACGACGAAGGATCCATTTCGGGCCCCCTTCAGTGTTTTTGGTTAACGTGGGCAAGACCCCCAAAAATGTGGTTTTAATGGCCACTAGTTTTCTCTTACGTGGTAACACGACATGATTTCAGGTCCCCTTAGCCCAAAACATGACCTGCTCACCATACAAAATACACCAACGGTTTTGACCTGTCAACTCATTCATCACCGCACCTTCCACATCGGCTTTTCCTCATTCATTTCCATGCCTCCAGCTCATCCACCACCTCAATTATCAGTTGCCCTCTGTCCACTCAATTACTACCACATAGTGATCCATTACACCGCTCCTGTCCTGTTGGCCATTAACTCCTATAAACCCGTTGTAAAATTACCATTCTTGTAATAAATCTCCTACGGTAATATTTAAATAGTAAATTGTAAATTACCTACAAATAACCTGTTTAAGTGATGATAATAATTTTCTTTCCTCTGATCCTATTTCCCGCTAATTCCCTTCTTCTGTAAATTGCCCCTGTTCAAAAAGCTACTGCAACCTTTCGTCATCCATCTCAATACACTTTAAGCTCATCTTCCAGCATAATGGCTCCCATAGTCAAAACCCAGAAAAACATTGAAGAAGAAAGCCCCTCCATCGCCCCCGTTGATCTAGAGTGGATTCCCGTGGCTGATGCCCTGTTTAAAGTTTCAGATTGTGAGTGTGAATTTGATTTTATCGAATTGCACCCATGGTTAAAACAAAAATACATTAACCAGGGGGATCAAATCAAGTTCTAGGAGACTCATTTGCCCCTTTTTTCATTCCCAAAAACTCATAGCTTCCAAGATCTAATAACCTGGTGCCAAGCCCATTATGAATATGTACAGAGAGTAGCAATGGCTCAAAATGGAGACATGCTAATTACCATTAATGCTCAAAACATCAACCAGATGTTAAAGCCCCCCTCTTCTAATTCCCTGAGATTTTTCTCACCAGCAACCCTTGATCCAAATTGGATCCATGAAGAATAATCAAAGTACTATGACTGTATCAGATCAGGACAAACTTCGAATTCAAGAGCGCAGAGCAATCAGAAAAACATCTGAACAATGACAGTTGGTAGCCAGTGTGGAATGATGAGGACCTCGGTGAAAGCGCGCTGACCG
>APFE031017674.1:0-10226 GCA_000404065.3 Pinus taeda
TAGGGTCTTATGAAGTGCTTTTAATGAAATGAAAATGAAAATGCATTTATATTTCTATGTAGACACTTCTATATTCCAAAAAAAAAATCCGATGATATTGATAGGTAGACACATTCAAAATGTCGCAATCAAACCATCTCAATCAATTGCTTGTCAAGGATTATCAACATACTGACTATGATCACAAGGGGCGCCTTGAATTTCTTTCAAATGTTCATACTATATATATCACTCAGAAAGTCAAGTTTATGAAATGCCCGTTCTCGCTTATCAGTAAAGAGGATACCACAAACAAATAGGAGTATCACTTTCACAAACACATACACATCGAAGTCAATTTTATAACAAGTCTCTCACCTGTAGCCAACAAATGACATACAACTAACGAATAAATGAGTATCAATGATAGTGATAGTTGTACACATATTATAATACATATACAGAATACCTATCAATGAATGGCAGTAAACTCTGATACCTCTATTTTGTGTACAACAATGAATTTGTAATCTTTGCAAAATTTGCATTTTCAGCTTCCCCTCCCCAAAATGACAGCTGATGAAATCTTTCATTTCCACAGCCTATTTCTCTCCAAAGCTATATCCAGCCTCTCCATTTACATCTTGCTTTGTTGAAAAAAAGAATGAAGCATTTCTTGTTCTTAAGAGATACATCAATAATATAGTGCTTTTGTCCTACAAAATTGGCAGATTCCAAAACAGAATGGGAAGGGCAACAAGAGGAAAAAGAATTGGATGAATCTGTGACTGAAGGTGGGGTGCAGAACTATTTAAAGAGGTAATATTTGTCCCTGTCAAAGGAAATGTCTCATTGCCAAGGACAGTACCATTCACAGAAGAAGTCCCATTTGCACCATCACTGCAATAAATAACACAAAAACTGTCAGCATCTAGGTCACAACAATTCAAGAATAAAGATCCTTCTCAGTATAATATACACTTTATTTAAATTTCAAAAAGCAGATCCTCAAGTCCATGATGCCAGTTCAGCACTTTAATACTCGATGACTTTTAAATTGTTATGAAATTCTAACCAGAGAACGAAAAACTAATCTATAAAGAATCTGTCAGCCTACAGAGGAAAGTCATCAACTTAGAAATCTATAAAGAATCTGTCAGGCTACAGGGGAGAGTCATCAACAAAGAAATCAATAAAGAATCTGTCAGGCTACAAAGGAGAGTCATTAACAAAGAAAGTAGCTGGCAAAAAGCTGGAACTATGCATCCTACATTTTTTTCTAATTTGAGCTGGCAGTCTGGGTTTTTACACAGTTCTATGGCTTATTAAGCACCCATGTTTTAACTATTATTTTAAGGAGATCATGCTCTCTAACCAACTAGTAATGCACAGGGCGCTAGGATAGCCATAAATTAGCAAGCAAGAACATGGTTATGGAGATGAAGAATAGCAAGATATGTGCATTTATATTGCTATGTAGACACTTCTATATTTCAAAAAAAATAAATCCGATGATATTGATCGGTAGAAACATTCAAAATGTCACAATTAAACCGTCTCAATCAATTGCTTGTCAAGGATTATCAACATACTGACTATGATCACAAGGGGCGCCTTGAATTTATTTCAAATGTTCATACTATATATATCACTCAGAAAGTCAAGTTTATGAAATGCTCGTTCTCACTTATCAGTAAAGAGGATACCACAAACAAATAGGAGTATCATTTTCACAAACACATACACATCGAAGTCAATTTTATAACAAGTCTCTCACCTGTAGCCAACAAATGACATACAACTAACGAATAAATGAGTATCAATGATAGTGATAGTTGTACACATATTATAATACATATACAGAATACCTGTCAATGAATGGCAGTAAAATTTGATACCTCTATTTTGTGTACAACAATGAATTTGTAATCTTTGCAAAATTTGCATTTTCAGCTTCCCCTCCCCAAAATGACAGCTGATGAAATCTTTCATTTCCACAGCCTATTTCTCTCCAACGCTATATCCAGCCTCTCCATTTACATCTTGCTTTGTTGAAAAAAAGAATGAAGCATTTCTTGTTCTTAAGAGATACATCAATAATATAGTGCTTTTGTCCTACAAAATTGGCAGATTCCAAAATAGAATGGGAAGGGCAACAAGAGGAAAAAGAATTGGATGAATCTGTGACTGAAGGTGGGGTGCAGAACTATTTAAAGAGGTAATATTTGTCCCTGTCAAAGGAAATGTCTCATTGCCAAGGACAGTACCATTCACAGAAGAAGTCCCATTTTCACCAACACTGCAATAAATAACACAAAAACTGTCAGCATCTAGGTCACAACAATCCAAGAATAAAGATCATTCTCAGTATAATATACACTTTATTTAAATTTTAAAAAGCAGATCCTCAAGTCCATGATGCCAGTTCAGCACTTTAATACTCGATGACTTTTAAATTGTTATGGAATTCTAACCAGAGAACGAAAAACTAATCTATAAAGAATCTGTCAGCCTACAGAGGAGAGTCATCAACTTAGAAATCTATAAAGAATCTGTCAAGCTACAGGGGAGAGTCATCAACAAAGAAATCAATAAAGAATCTGTCAGACTACAAAGGAGAGTCATTAACAAAGAAAGTAGCTGGCAAAAAGATGGAACTATGCATCCTACATTTTTTTCTAATTTGAGCTAGCAGTCTGGGTTTTTACACAGTTCTATGGCTTATTAAGCACCCATGTTTTAACTATTATTTTAAGGAGATCATGCTCACTAACCAACTAGTAATGCACAGGGAGCTAGGATAGCCATAAATTAGCAAGCAAGAACATGGTTATGGAGATGAAGAATAGCAAGATATGTGCATTTATATTGCTATGTAGACACTTCTATATTTCAAAAAAAATAAATTCGATGATATTGATAGGTAGACACATTCAAAATGTCACAATCAAACCGTCTCAATCAACTGCTTGTCAAGGATTATCAACATACTGACTATGATCACAAGGGGCCCCTTGAATTTATTTCAAATGTTCATACTATATATATCACTCAGAAAGTCAAGTTTCTGAAATGCCCGTTCTCGCTTATCAGTAAAGAGGATACCACAAACAAATAGGAGTATCATTTTCACAAACACATACACATCGAAGTCAATTTTATAACAAGTCTCTCACCTGTAGCCAACAAATGACATACAACTAACGAATAAATGAGTATCAGTGATAGTGATAGTTGTACACATATTATATTACATATACAGAATACCTGTCAATGAATGGCAGTAAACTCTGATACCTCTATTTTGTGTACAACAATGAATTTGTAATCTTTGCAAAATTTGCATTTTCAGCTTCCCCTCCCCAAAATGACAGTTGATGAAATCTTTCATTTCCACAACCTATTTCTCTCCAAAGCTATATCCAGCCTCTCCATTTACATCTTGCTTTGTTGAAAAAAAGAATGAAGCATTTCTTGTTCTTAAGAGATACATCAATAATATAGTGCTTTTGTCCTACAAAATTGGCAGATTCCAAAACAGAATGGGAAGGGCAACAAGAGGAAAAAGAATTGGATGAATCTGTGACTGAAGGTGGGGTGCAGAACTATTTAAAGAGGTAATATTTGTCCCTGTCAAAGGAAATGTCTCATTGCCAAGGACAGTACCATTCACAGAAGAAGTCCCATTTGCACCAACATTGCAATAAATAACACAAAAACTGTCAGCATCTAGGTCACAACAATTCAAGAATAAAGATCCTTCTCAGTATAATATACACTTTATTTAAATTTTAAAAAGAAGATCCTCAAGTCCATGATGCCAGTTCAGCACTTTAATACTCGATGAATTTTAAATTGTTATGAAATTCTAACCAGAGAATGAAAAACTAATCTATAAAGAATCTGTCAGCCTACAGAGGAGAGTCATCAACTTAGAAATCTATAAAGAATCTGTCAGGCTACAGGGGAGAGTCATCAACAAAGAAATCAATAAAGAATCTGTCAGGCTACAAAGGAGAGTCATTAACAAAGAAAGTAGCTGGCAAAAAGCTGGAACTATGCATCCTACGTTTTTTTCTAATTTGAGCTGGCAGTCTGGGTTTTTACACAGTTCTATGGCTTATTAAGCACCCATGTTTTAACTATTATTTTAAGGAGATCATGCTCACTAACCAACTAGTAATGCACAGGGCGCTAGGATAGCCATAAATTAGCAAGCAAGAACATGGTTATGGATATGAAGAATAGCAAGATATGTGTGTTGGCATCAATTTTGCACGCATATTTGCCCTGAAGCATTTTACCAAACTATTAAGGCAGAAAACATGCCCTGATACACTTTTCAAAACTACTAAGGCAGAAAATTGCCTAATACATTTTACTTAACAGTATTTTAATAAACCACCAATGGATAAAATATTATGATAAAGGTGATCACAATCTCTGGAAGGAAAGATATCCTCCAAGATGAGAGATTGTAAAGCCAGACTCTGACCACCGAAGCAATGCAGATCATATCCAAATAAGACAAATAACATATTTTCATAATCTGTGATCAGTTCTCCATAAAAACAGGTCTGCTAGTTTTCGTTGTTGTCCATCTATATATTGCTAAAAGAGCAGATGACTAATCCTTAGTAACAACAAAAAATAAATATGTGAGTACAGAGCACTGGTTACAGACAATAAACTTCCAATTTCAGAAGGCATGTCTTCAGGGAATCAAAGACTTGCCCTGAAGCTTCAATGCTCATAGGGATATGTATGCCCAATGATGCTAAAGAAGAATCTACTTCTGCGTTTTTTTTAAAAATGCTAATCTAGCCACTGCGCTGGCCTGATTCAAGCCATTAATAGATTTCTAACCAAAATTATAAAAAAATTCAATGGGGTTTTTGTTAGATGGCACTAAAGTTCAAAATCCCCAAAAACATGTTTCAGTAGTGAGAGGATTTTCCACTTGAAGTTCCTGTTAGCACTCTGTCTACACCAATTATCAATGGTCTATGCCATGGATCAAATGCAAGTCCCAGGTGACTTAAGTGGGAATAGATACTCCACCCATGATATCTCAAATGAAGGGAAGGGTCACTTTCTTTTAGTGTGTTATAAGCCCGCTGCATTTCATTGTAATACTCTCAGAATGAGAAGAAAGGTAAGAAACTACAAAGGGATCAATGCATGTTTTCAACATTGTGAGAACCCAAGAAAATGGCCTACGGACACAAACACAATTCATTTTATGTTAGAAGAGATAAGAACCCTGAAACTGAAGAGGAAACGTGAAAAAAGCAAGAATCGGAGCCAAAGTATTGAAAACAGAGCAACAAAAGAGAAAGAGAGCTTCTGGACATGTACAACTTATCTTTGAATATGAATATAAGAGATGACAGTAGGCTAAGAAAAGACATGTTATCTTGAATGTGGCAGTATAATGTATAAAGATAGATGCATTGTTCCCTTACCTGCCTAGGAAAATACAAGAACCGTGACCTGCAAGACACAGTAACAGAAGCAGGGGAGATATCAAACAGTTTTCAAAAGAGAACCGACGCAACTGTAAGAAAGAAATTTGAAAAGAAAAAAAGAAAAAGAAATACATCCCCAACTTACTTGGATCAGTATTGGTTATAGTGCCGACTCCGTTGAAGTCACAGGACCCGGGGGCCATGTTCATCTTGTGGTAATAGCTGTCAAAGGCATAAGAAGCGTGGTCTGGAACGGTATGACGAGTATAACAGCTCTGACCGGCCTGAATAGCTGAGCAATCATATTATAATACATATACAGAATACCTGTCAATGAATGGCAGTAAACTCTGATACCTCTATTTTGTGTACAACAATGAATTTGTAATCTTTGCAAAATTTGCATTTTCAGCTTCCCCTCCCCAAAATGACAGCTGATGAAATCTTTCATTTCCACAGCCTATTTCTCTCCAAAGCTATATCCAGCCTCTCCATTTACATCTTGCTTTGTTGAAAAAAAGAATGAAGCATTTCTTGTTCTTAAGAGATACATCAATAATATAGTGCTTTTGTCCTACAAAATTGGCAGATTCCAAAACAGAATGGGGAGGGCAACAAGAGGAAAAAGAATTGGATGAATCTGTGACTGAAGGTGGGGTGCAGAACTATTTAAAGAGGTAATATTTGTCCCTGTCAAAGGAAATGTCTCATTGCCAAGGACAGTACCATTCACAGAAGAAGTCCCATTTGCACCATCACTGCAATAAATAACACAAAAACTGTCAGCATCTAGGTCACAACAATTCAAGAATAAAGATCCTTCTCAGTATAATATACACTTTATTTAAATTTCAAAAAGCAGATCCTCAAGTCCATGATGCCAGTTCAGCACTTTAATACTCGATGACTTTTAAATTGTTATGAAATTCTAACCAGAGAACGAAAAACTAATCTATAAAGAATCTGTCAGCCTACAGAGGAGAGTCATCAACTTAGAAATCTATAAAGAATCTGTCAGGCTACAGGGGAGAGTCATCAACAAAGAAATCAATAAAGAATCTGTCAGACTACAAAGGAGAGTCATTAACAAAGAAAGTAGCTGGCAAAAAGCTGGAACTATGCATCCTACATTTTTTTCTAATTTGAGCTAGCAGTCTGGGTTTTTACACAGTTCTATGGCTTATTAAGCACCCATGTTTTAACTATTATTTTAAGGAGATCATGCTCACTAACCAACTAGTAATGCACAGGGAGCTAGGATAGCCATAAATTAGCAAGCAAGAACATGGTTATGGAGAAGAAGAATAGCAAGATATGTGCATTTATATTGCTATGTAGACACTTCTATATTTCAAAAAAAATAAATCCGATGATATTGATAGGTAGACACATTCAAAATGTCACAATCAAACCGTCTCAATCAACTGCTTGTCAAGGATTATCAACATACTGACTATGATCACAAGGGGCGCCTTGAATTTATTTCAAATGTTCATACTATATATATCACTCAGAAAGTCAAGTTTATGAAATGCTCGTTCTCACTTATCAGTAAAGAGGATACCACAAACAAATAGGAGTATCATTTTCACAAACACATACACATCGAAGTCAATTTTATAACAAGTCTCTCACCTGTAGCCAACAAATGACATACAACTAACGAATAAATGAGTATCAATGATAGTGATAGTTGTACACATATTATAATACATATACAGAATACCTGTCAATGAATGGCAGTAAACTCTGATACCTCTATTTTGTGTACAACAATGAATTTGTAATCTTTGCAAAATTTGCATTTTCAGCTTCCCCTCCCCAAAATGACAGCTGATGAAATCTTTCATTTCCACAGCCTATTTCTCTCCAAAGCTATATCCAGCCTCTCCATTTACATCTTGCTTTGTTGAAAAAAAGAATGAAGCATTTCTTGTTCTTAAGAGATACATCAATAATATAGTGCTTTTGTCCTACAAAATTGGCAGATTCCAAAACAGAATGGGAAGGGCAACAAGAGGAAAAAGAATTGGATGAATCTGTGACTGAAGGTGGGGTGCAGAACTATTTAAAGAGGTAATATTTGTCCCTGTCAAAGGAAATGTCTCATTGCCAAGGACAGTACCATTCACAGAAGAAGTCCCATTTGCACCAACACTGCAATAAATAACACAAAAACTGTCAGCATCTAGGTCACAACAATTCAAGAATAAAGATCCTTCTCAGTATAATATACACTTTATTTAAATTTTAAAAAGCAGATCCTCAAGTCCATGATGCCAGTTCAGCACTTTAATACTCGATGACTTTTAAATTGTTATGAAATTCTAACCAGAGAACGAAAAACTAATCTATAAAGAATCTGTCAGCCTACAGAGGAGAGTCATCAACTTAGAAATCTATAAAGAATCTGTCAGGCTACAGGGGAGAGTCATCAACAAAGAAATCAATAAAGAATCTGTCAGGCTACAAAGGAGAGTCATTAACAAAGAAAGTAGCTGGCAAAAAGCTGGAACTATGCATCCTACATTTTTTTCTAATTTGAGCTGGCAGTCTGGGTTTTTACACAGTTCTATGGCTTATTAAGCACCCATGTTTTAACTATTATTTTAAGGAGATCATGCTCACTAACCAACTAGTAATGCACAGGGCGCTAGGATAGCCATAAATTAGCAAGCAAGAACATGGTTATGGAGATGAAGAATAGCAAGATATGTGTGTTGGCATCAATTTTGCACGCATATTTGCCCTGAAGCATTTTACCAAACTATTAAGGCAGAAAACATGCCCTGATACACTTTTCAAAACTACTAAGGCAGAAAATTGCCTAATACATTTTACTTAACAGTATTTTAATAAACCACCAATGGATAAAATATTATGATAAAGGTGATCACAATCTCTGGAAGGAAAGATATCCTCCAAGATGAGAGATTGTAAAGCCAGACTCTGACCGCCGAAGCAATGCAGATCATATCCAAATAAGACAAATAACATATTTTCATAATCTGTGATCAGTTCTCCATAAAAACAGGTCTGCTAGTTTTGGTTGTTGTCCATCTATATATTGCTAAAAGAGCAGATGACTAATCCTTAGTAACAACAAAAAATAAATATGTGAGTACAGAGCACTGGTTACAGACAATAAACTTCCAATTTCAGAAGGCATGTCTTCAGGGAATCAAAGACTTGCCCTGAAGCTTCAATGCTCATAGGGATATGTATGCCCAATGATGCTAAAGAAGAATCTACTTCTGCATTTTTTTTAAAAATGCTCATCTAGCCACTGCGCTGGCCTGATTCAAGCCATTAATAGATTTCTAACCAAAATTATAAAAAAATTCAATGGGGTTTTTGTTAGATGGCACTAAAGTTCAAAATCCCCAAAAACATGTTTCAGTAGTGAGAGGATTTTCCACTTGAAGTTCCTGTTAGCACTCTGTCTGCACCAATTATCAATGGTCTATGCCATGGATCAAATGCAAGTCCCAGGTGACTTAAGTGGGAATAGATACTCCACCCATGATATCTCAAATGAAGGGAAGGGTCATTTTCTTTTAGTGTGTTATAAGCCTGCTGCATTTCATTGTAATACTCTCAGAATGAGAAGAAAGGTAAGAAACTACAAAGGGATCAATGCATGTTTTCAACGTTGTGAGAACCCAAGAAAATGGCCTACGGACACAAACACAATTCATTTTATGTTACAAGAGATAAGAACCCTGAAACTGAAGAGGAAACGTGAAAAAAGCAAGAATCGGAGCCAGAGTATTGAAAACAGAGCAACAAAAGAGAAAGAGAGCTTCTGGACATGTACAACTTATCTTTGAATATGAATATAAGAGATGACAGTAGGCTAAGAAAAGACATGTTATCTTGAATGTGGCAGTATAATGTATAAAGATAGATGCATTGTTCCCTTACCTGCCTTGGAAAATACAAGAACCGTGACCTGCAAGACACAGTAACAGAAGCAGGGGAGATATCAAACAGTTTTCAAAAGAGAACCGACGCAACTGTAAGAAAGAAATTTGAAAAGAAAACAAGAAAAAGAAATACATCCCCAACTTACTTGGATCAGTATTGGTTATAGTGCCGACTCCGTTGAAGTCACAGGACCCAGGGGCCATGTTCATCTTGTGGTAATAGCTGTCAAAGGCATAAGAAGCATGGTCTGGAACGGTATCAGGAGTATAACAGCTATGACCGGCCTGAATAGCTGAGCAATCAGCCTGCCCAGGACCACAGGCCCAATCCAACGCCGCCTGGAGGAGTTGATTATCGGCACCGGACAGGGCTACACAGAAGGTCTGAGCAGAAGTGTCGTTGCCCAGAGTCAATCCCGCACCATTGAGATGAAGGACATACACGGGCGTAGAATTGGCGCTGAAGAGCCCCCAGTTTTCCTCCGAAGTCCCACCAGGCCTGAGATTCTCATTGAAGAGCCACTTGGAATCAGTGCGCAAACCGTTTCAGCTTCTAATCTAACGGCTGGAAACTTTGCAATTGTCTAACATATAACCCTACGGCATGTAAAGATGCCAGGTAAGCAGAGAGGGGAGTTGATTTCAGAGGGAAACGCCTTACGGCGTAATTAAATATCGTTATTTAATATTTTAAGCATCAGATGTATCATCAAACGTCAAAAAAGAACGTAGGATAGCTTTATATTTACCAGAACGATTTGATCTCCATCGACTAATAATTCGTACATGCATGCATGTCAATTTCATTACCATGTCAGGCGCAGATATATGGAATCTCAGTTCGTTTTAGTTG
>APFE031017676.1:0-38550 GCA_000404065.3 Pinus taeda
AGTTGCTACAATCAGTCTCCAAGTGGGAGATTGTTGGGTGTGGAGCCTGATTATCTTCTATATTCAAAAGTACCACCACGTTGGACCCCAGTTCAAAATGGGGGCGGCAACGCCGCTCGTAAAATATTCGCTGCAGGGGGGGTCCAAGGGGGGCGGCTGCGACCTTTGGGAGCCCCCCCTTGGCGGGGGGTTTCGGGGGCAGTGCCCCCGAAGCTAAAAACAACTGTAAAATTGCCTTCTAAAAGTATAGTAATTTCTAGTAAATCTGGGTCATTCATTAGGTGGATGATCTGACGGTAGAACTTATGTTTAGTTTAGGGTTTTTTTCCCTAGAAGGCAACCCCTCTCTTTGTATGAGGGCATTGTATTTGAGGCTGTGAGATAGATGTGTATTCTCTGTGAGCGAGAAACAAAGAGGTGAGACTATGAGAGAAGACAAAGGATATTACAACAGATTTGCTGTAGGTTGTGTCTCTTCATTTTGCTGGATAATAGAAAGGAAGGATTCACTGTTCGAGGTGGATGTAGCCCAAACTGGGTGAACCACGTATATCTGTGTCTCTCTTGTTTTGTGCATTTTCTGTGTTTATATTTCTGCAATATTATATGTGTTCCATTGCTCTGTAATATATATAATAATCTAACAATTGCTCCCAATCCAAGTGAATGGGGCGCTCTTTCTTATAATTATGTTTTTTTCCTTGGAGGACAAATTTGGAGGGACATATGCAGCCAGTAAGTAGTTGGTTGTGTCAGAAAACCATGGAGAGAGAACTAAAATAACAAATAAATTCTCATATGGTAGATGATCGTCAACCATTCCTTCCTCACCCGTAGGCAAAGCAAGTCTAGACAAAAAATCTGCAGCTACATTTTCTCTAACAGGCTTATCAATGATAGTCATATCAAATTGTTGTAATAAAAGAAACCATCTAATTATTTTGGAATTCGCATTAGGCTTGTTGATCAAATATTTAATAGTAGCATGGTCAGTATGTACAAATATCTGGTAACCGGTGATGTAGTGTCTAAATTTATTCAAAGAATGGACAACAACTAGGAGCTCTTTTTCAGTCATAGTATAGTTCAATTCAACCTTGGACATACTTTCTCTAATTAAGTAAATGAGATAAGGCAAATTGTTATCTATTTGGCCTAGAGCTGCTCCTATATCTTTGTTAGAGGCATTAGCATGGATGTGGAAAGGAAGAGTCTAATTTGGGCCTCATAGTATGGGTGCACTAGTCAACTTGTCCTTTAAGGTTTCTAGGGCCTCTTGGCAGCTTTTTGAGCAAAAAAAGTCAGAGTCCTTTGCCAGTAGTCCAAAAATTGGTGACACTACATTGTTGAAATCCTTTATGAATCTCCTGTAGTATCCATCTAGGTGCAAGAAGCTTCTAATATCCCTCTGTTTCTAAGGATTAAGGACTCTCTTTATGATAGCAATTTTAGTTGGGTCCACTTGTAGTCCTTCATGGGATATTGAGTGACCTAGAATAGTCCCTGCATTCATGAAGAACTCACACTTCTTAGGACTAAGTGATAGGATCCTTTCAATGCACTTATTTAATACTTTCCCCAAGTTAGAGAGAGCCTCCAGGAAATCATAGGCATATAGAGTGAAATCATCCATATATATTTCTATATAGTCATTGACTAGCTCTGCAAAGATGCTCAAAACCTCCCTTTGGAAAGTGGCAAGGGCATTACATGTTGGAAATACTAAGACGAGGGGTGAATCAATATTTCTTTTGCTGACTATTGTTTTACCAGTTAAAACATATATTTTCAGAACAAAAGATGAACAACAAGAATAAATTCTTTTATTAATATAATCTTTGCAGTAAAATAGATACAATATATAGATGGTTGCAATCGGTTTCCAAGCACCAACTTGGACTTTTGTGAGGCTCCAACCTCCAGAGCTCCAATTCTATTTTGCCAAGGCACTAATCTTGGACTTAGGAGCACCAACTCCCAAGGACTTCAATCCTTCCTGTTCCTGAGAGACCAATGCAAAGGACTCCTATCCTTTCTATCTCTAATGCACCAATCCCTCTTACTTTTGATGCATCAACCCCAAGGACTCTTATCTTACTTACTTCTGAGGCACCAGCCCCAAGGAATCCAATCCTACTTACTTCTAAGGCATCAACCCCAAGGACTCCTATCCTACTTAAATCAAAGACATCAACCCCAAGGACTCCTATCCTTCTTACTTCTGAGGCACCAGACCCAAGGACTCCAATCCTACTTACTTCTGAGACACCAGCCCTAAGGGTTTTGACCCAATCTTGTCAAGGCACATTTGATAGTAATGTTTTTCTCTTAGAACTCTTCTCTGTTGAGTTCTATCTATTTATAGCTTCACCGTAGTCTCCATGCTACAACATCAATGACAATTAATCCTCTTATGAAGGAGTCTTTACAAATCTTCATATTGTCCACACAAAGTCTCCAATAGCCTTCATGACTTTTGATAATGTTTTCACGCAGCTTTAGTCAGTCTACTGTTAGCACCACTAAGCTCTGCATAAAGAACAACTTTATGTTCAAGCATCTATTCTAATGTCACAGTGAATACTTCAACATGACAGTTTCTTTGATGGCTACTTCTCCCCTTCGACTGTTTGCAGTCCTGTTGGTCCTTCGGCCCTCTTTCTGTTCTGCTAGACCCTTTGCTACAACCTCTGTTTTCTCCAACTGTTTCAACAACACCCAACTGCCAACACATTCAAACAATTCTCTGTTTTCTTATACCTGACACCCCTAGCCTTTGGCTTCCTTTTTCTGCGGGCTCTTCGGCTTCCTCAATGCTCACTTATCCTATCAACTTCCTCCTCGGTCACTGCCATTTCCTTTGCACTCACTTGCTTCTTTGGCTTGCCGGCTTTTGGTTTCCTCTGTCTATTCGAGCGTTCCAATATTCATAGGACACGTTTAGGAGGAAGAGAGGCCGTATTACAATATAAATGATGCTTATTAAAAATATTAGGGAGGTTTTTTTCTTTCAAGTTCACGAGTCATGAACTGTTATTTCTTTGTAATATAGATTCCTAAGATCAATCCACTAAATGAAGTGTCTCTGCTCATCTATATATATATAGATATAATAATATATATATTATATATATATATATAGATGGATATATATATGACTTTTACAAATCACCAAAGGACACGTTCCTTGGGAGGAGGGGCTGACTTATGAGTTTTTCTCATTTAAAATATATAATTCGGAGAGTCTTTCATTATAGACTTATTGCTCACGGAACCCATATAAACATGGTATACCCATATGGTGGTCCCACATGCCACGTCATCGTTTTATGGCAATTGCCACTTTCAGAGGTTCTTCTATAAGTCGAGCCTAAAACATTGTTGATGGCCGATGGCTGATACTAGATGTCATATTATGTTAAATCATAATTAATATACCTGTCGGGTCTGTAACCTTATCGCAATCAGCGCTTTCATGTGGCAAGTCTTTACGGCTTGTGATATAGTGACGAACGTGATATTACAATAGGCGTGAAATAATAGGACCATCGGGTCCGCAATTGTATATCGCAGTCAACTGTTTTAATGTGGCATTCTGTTAAGACTTATGATATTGCAGATAAGATATTTCAATAGGTGGTTTATAATGAAGCCACGGGTTCACATGTATTATCTCAAATGGAGGTTTTGGGGACAACAACCCTTCATAAGTTGCGATGCGGTATTCCTTAGCAATCCTCCACTATTGATCTCTTCAGATCTAACGGTCTCCACTTAACCCGGTTAACATTGAACACGGATACACAGAGTCATGGCTCTCCACTCTTTGCTTCTCACTCCTATGGCTTACGATATGTTAACTCCTTTTATATTTTTTCAATATTTCATGTGATATTATTGTTAACTCCTCTGTTAACACTATTTATGCTCCTCTGCTATTTTCCTCCTTGCTCCTTTGATATCGCTGTTTATGCTCCTCCATTGGATGTTCCTCTTTGTTTCTCATGGATTCTAATGACCTCTTTGGTAGCTTTGCTTTGATAGCTCCTCCAATGGCTTGACTATCTTGGCTTTCCTCTCATTTCTCCTCATGGCTTCTTTCTCCTCTGATGCACTGCTTTGATAGATGCTCCTAATGGACTCTTCCTCTGATATCTCATGATATGGCTCCTTTGTTAACTTCTCTTCCACTAGCCTCTCCTTGGATGCTCCTGTTCTGAGCTTTCATGAGCTCTTGTGATGGTTTCGAATTTCTTCCAATGGCTTCCCTGATGGCTTTGCTCCTGTTTCTTGATGGATCTGCTATGCTTCCCCTTGGCTTCATATCATCATCTAGTATCTAGAACATTTCCATATTGACATCAATGACAACCTAGGTCAACATTACATAATACAAAAGGAAGGACTCTATAAGAAAATGTGACCCAAGGACAAGCGAAGGTTGTTTTATCTTGGTCCTCTGGGTTGATCTAGATCTGATTATAACCACTAAATCCCAGGAAAGAGAATAAATTCTTTCCTGTAAGACCATGCAAAACTTGATCAATGAAAGGTAGAGGGAAATGGTATTTTTTAGTGGATTTGTTTAACTCTCTATAGTCCACAAAATTCCTCCATTTCCCTTTCTTCCTTTGGACTAGAACTAGAGGAGACACCCACTCAGTATCTGAGATAGGGTAAATGAACCATGAATCCAACAACTTTTGTAGTTCTTCTTTAACTATGTCATTAAGGGTTGGGTTCATTCTCCTCTAAGGTTGACACACTGGCTTGAAACCTTCATTGATGTAAATGTGGTGAGTGCACATTGAAGGGTACACTCCCTTCGTTTCCTTATAACTCTAGGCAAAAGCATCGAGATTCTCTCTTAGAATGCCACATAACTCCTTTTCTTGATGTGCAGAGAGAGAGGGGTTGATTTTCAATGTTTTTGTTGCACCAAATTCTATCATCTTGACATGAGTAGCACTGAGTTAGCTAGTCACAAATTAGTCCAAGGGCTACCTTCATATTTCTCTACCAACTCATCAAGGGACATGGTGTTGGGGGGTTGATTCGGGAGGATTTGATCAATCAAGTCATCTTCTTCAGGTTTCCCCCCTCCTATAGTAGCATCTAGGGTAAAAATTGGGTAAGATGTGGCATAGTATACTTCATCTTCCTCCTCCTCTTCCCACCATAAGGATAATTCATGCTCTAGAGATTGTTTAGAAGGAGGATGCAAGACCCATTTTTTGGAATAATGTTGATTATTAATGGTCATATTTCCAACCCTGAAACTTGTGTAAGCATCAAAATTGGCTAGCCATGGCATTCCAAGGATGAGAGGATAACCATTGAACTTGGTCTTAGGTTGGATAACTAAGAAGTTGACAGGGTATTCCCAAGAATCAATGGAAACCATCACATCATTAACAACTCCCTCAGGAGCTACTATGGATCTGTACACAAGCTGCAAGACTATTGTGGTCTTCCTTAGTGATTCTTGGAGATTCAGTTTAAGCATGGTCTCCTTAGTCATCACATTGATGGAAGCCCCAAGATCATTCAAGGTATGGGGGATAATGATACCATAAATGTGCACATCTACCACATGAATTCCAAGGTCTAGATACTGTTGGAAATAATACTGGGGGGGAGGGAGGGGGGAATCAATATTATCAATTTAACAATTTTTCATTTCCATAAACAAATTGACATACACTACTTCTGTTAATTTAACCTACGTATATACGCAACTGTGTTTAGAGAAAACCACGTATATCTTGCAGACTTCTAATTTAGTTAGCTGATCTTAATCTGTGCATCAGAACCATAAAACAATAGTCAAGTGCAGTAAATAGTACAGACAATCACACACATGAACACAAGATATAAGGTAGAAACCCAATGTGGGTGAAAACCACCTGCTGCATTTCGTCTCTATCTTCTTTTAATAAGAAAATTCTTTTTACAATATTTCTGTAATGTTGCAGTCTTATACCAGTACGTAGGCTTCTACCTATAGAAGGCCACAACCTTCTCTCGTTCTCCAGCTTCTCGTGGAAGGGAGCTACAAACCCCTTAGCTTTTGTACTAGCTGATGTACTAGTACGTAGGTGCTGACCTACAGAAGGCTATAACCTTCTTTCCTCTTCCAGGGACCACGTTTCATAAATTTTTAGACTAGATCCATCAATAACATCAGTTAAACATCAAATATATATGCATCAACCAATCTCCTTTGCACCAACCAAAACTGAATCAAACAATCACTTCTCTGAATGCTATAACTAGAATACAATAACAATAACCAGAAATCAATCCTGAACCTAGAACACTGCAACAATAAACAAAAGTAACTAAAACATATTTTATGAGATGTACGCTACTTTAATATGTAGAACATGCGTGCATACATTGTTATCTTAAGGAAAACCTGTGTATACTTTGTTTTGAATTACCGAACCAATGTGTATACGCACTTTTGCTATGTTGAACCTGCATACAGATCTATAAAAGATAATCTACCCTTTTCAATTATTCAGACATTATTTATACCTAGATCATTAGATTTATAGATCAAGTCATGCACCAAATATAACAGATCAAAATCACACAAAGCTACTTCTCTTCAAGCCTTGAGATCTTGACCCATCAATAGAACTTATCCTTCTTCTAGGGCTTAGGTTCCTCCTTGATTCAGATCCAACTGTGCACCATAACCCAATGACTAGTATTGTAGATCTTGCTTTTCATAAGATATTCAATCCCTGAGTAACTTTGCCTAATGATCTCCTTCCCCTTTTATAGTCTTAAGCCTTACTCAATACCATGGTCCAAGACCACTTAGAACCAATACCTGGGTCCAAATACCTGGGTTCAACACATCAGACGAGATACCATGGTCCAAAACCATAGGTCCAAATACCAAGGGCCATAAACCAAGTTTTTCAAACTATACACGCTTTTCTGTGCATGAAAGTGCGTGTATACGCATACACACTTTTTGGTCTGTGAATTCATGTGTATATGCAGCTTGGTCAATGGGAACCTACGTATACCTCCTTTTCCTTTATTCTAAGAGCCTGTGAGCCTAAACTATCATCTGAGTGATTTGTCAAGTGAGTTGCCATCAAGGACAATACTTGTGCCATAGTGCCAAGCTTGTGTCATAATGCCAACAATCTCCCCCTTTGGACTTGATGGCAACCGCAAGTCACTCAAATTCATTCTCCCCCTTTGTCGTCAAGGGAAAAGTGTTATGCTCCCCCTGAGTACATGCTGAAATCTCTGCTCTCCTGTGTTGTCCATGCTCCCCCTGACTTATAGGAAAGGTTTGCAAAAAGATGTTCTACAAGAAAGAGCATGACTCTATACATCATACATGACCTTCCTATTACCAAAGACCCATACACCATCTCCCAATCAAGTGTGGATATACCAAAAATTTATGATAAAACAAGAACATTACATCGTCCATCCCAAGCATAGTGGGGAAACAAGATAGGTCGTTACATGATCTTGATAATAAAAGAAATACATGACATAGAGACCAAATATCTAAGACAAGACTATGATAGTCATCAGCAACTATCATTAGCAACATCTTTCAATCACCATCCAAACCAGTAACCATGATCTCCCTTTGCACCTGTTCTACCTGAATAAAAAGCAACTATGAAATTGTACCAAGACCTTCAATGATAATTCCAACAATGCATTATTAGAAGTATATGCTCCCCCTGAACCTATGCCAGATGATCATTGTTATACCCATATTAGACTCTTTTCATCCTATGTCTGGCCTACTGATACTCTTCAAACGAACATATATGCAACTGTATCCATAGAAACCGGTGTATGTACGCAGATATGTTCCATGAAACTCACGTACAACCACTGCTCTCTTGAAACAGATAAGTGTCAATAGTAAGATGATGAATCAACTACTCCTAGATTTTGTCTGAGGTATTCAAATGTCTCCCTGGGTAGTGGTTTGGTGAATATATTAGCAACCTATACCTTGGAGGGAACATACTCCAATTTTACCTTTTGTTCAAGAACTTGTTCCTCGAGAAAATGATATTTGATAGGTATTTGCTTGGTCTTTGAATGCATGACTGGATTTTTTGAAATACTAATTGCACTTGTATTATCACATAAAATGGAGATAGGTGGAGTAAAAGTTATTTGGATGTCTTGCAATGTTTGCATCATCCAAAGGAGTTGTGTCCAGCAAGGTGCAACATCCACATATTCTGCTTCAGCTGTAGATAATGCAATTGAACTTTGTTTCTTGCTAAACCAAGACACTAATCTAGAACCCATAAATAATGCACCACTACTAGTGCTTTTTCTGTCATCCATTCTTCCTACTGTATATGCATGAAGTTTGAGATTTGTGTCTCTAGGATACCATAAGCCATAGTTTTGTGTTCCTTGAAGATATTTGAAAATCCTTTTAACTGCCTAAAGGTGTGCTTCCTTTAGATTTGCTTGGAATCTTCCAACTATTCCCATTGCATGCATGATGTCTGGTCGGGTACCTGTTAGATAGAGTAGACTACCAATCATGGATCTATAGGTTGGTTGATGTACTGCTGCTGATTCCTCATTTGCGCTAAGGCTGCATCCTATTACCATAGGGGTACATACTAGTTTTGAATCTTCCATGCCATATTTCTTCAAGATCTTCTTAAGGTACTTGGTTTGTGATAGAAAGATACCGTCTTTATTTTGTTGGACTTGTAAACCAAGAAAATATGTGAGCTCACCAAGCAAGGACATTTCAAATTCTTTCTACATCACCAAAGCAAAGTTTTGACTCATGGCTTCTTCATTGCTACCAAAGACGATATCATCAACATACACAACAAGTATTAGGAATTTATCATTGTCAATTTTTATATATAGATTGCTATCTTCTGATCCTTTTGAAAAACCTTTTTGATGGAGGTATTTGTCCAGATGATATTACAAAGCCCTTGGAGCCTGTTTAAGACCATAGAGAGCCTTTCTGAGTCTGCATACAAATTTTGGATTATTTCCAAGGATGAATTCATCTGGTTGCTCAATATTCACTTCTTCTTCTAAGTCTCCATTTAGAAAGGAAGATTTCACATCCATTTGATATACTGTGAATTTCTGAAAGCTAGAAAGAGCAAGGAACATTCTTATGGCTTCAAGTCTAGCCACCAGTGCAAATTTTCTTCAAAGTCTTACCTTCTTGTTGAGCATACCCTTTACAAACAAGTCTGGCCTTGTTTCTAATAACATCTCAATCTTCATTCAACTTGTTTTTGAATATCCATTGGTCCCTATGACATTCTTATCATTAGGTCTAGGGACAAATTCCCAAGTGTTATTATTTTCAATCTGCTCCAGTTCTTCATTCATGGTGTTGACCCAACATTCATCTTTGTATGCTTCACTTACATTTTGTGGTTCGACAGAGGAGAGAAATGCTAGATAGCTTGAAGCTTCTATAATAGTTCTTCTTGTTTGTACACCTGCCTCTTTCTGCCTCAAAATTTGAGTCTCTAAATGGTTCTTCTGGACATACCTAGATGGAGTCTTTTCTTCTACCCTTATCTATTCTTCCAATGCCTCATAAGTTTCTTCTTCAGCATTATTCTGATCTGATGTTGAAGGATAGTCCTCATCATCTTCAAAATCTTCGGTTTTTATCTGCTTTGGATTGTTGCCTGCTTCATCAACCACCACATCAATACTTTCAACAAATTTTTGAAGTCTTTTATTATAACACTTATATCCTTTACTTCGGGAAGAGTAACTAAAGAGAATGCCTTCATCTACTCTAGGTTCAAACTTGGCAAGATTTTCATCAATCCTTTTGATGTAACATTTGCTTCCAAAAACTTTGAAGTATTTAACAGTAGGAGTCTTACCATACCAAAGTTCATGAGGAGTTTGAGTGCTATTTACCCGGACATTTGTTTGTTGAGAATAGTAATGACAACAAATGCAGCTTCACCCCAGAAGGTTGCAGGAGTTCCAGATTCATCAAGCATAGCACGAGCCATTTGTTAAATCGTTCTGTTCATCCTTTCCACCACTCCATTTTGCTAAGGATTCCTTGTAGTAGAGAATTCCCTTCTCATTCCATGTTCTTCACAAAAGTCGAAAAATTCATCCGAGGTAAATTCCCCTCGTCGATCAAACCTAAGGCATTTGATTTTGTGATTTGATTCATTTCAATCAAGGCTTTGAAAGCTTTTAATTTTTTGAAAGCTTCGTCTTTATGCTTTAGAAGTCCTATCCAACACATCCTGCAAAAGTCATCAATGAACAATATAAAGTATTCTTCTCCACAAGGTGACCTTTTCCTTGATGGACCACATAAATCAGTATGGACAAGTTCAAGTGGCTTACTATCTGATCCTTCCTTCTAAGGGAAATGTGTTCTGGTTTTCTTACCAAACTGACATGATTTGCATATTGTATTGTCTGGAATTATGATGTCAGGAAGATCGCAAACAACCTGATATTTGCATGCTTTCCTTATCTGAGGGAAGCTTAGATGCCCCAATCTTTTGTGCCATAGCCAATGTTCATCATTTTTGTTTGGATAGCATTGTTGCTGCCCTCCCTTGAGTATGTATAGATTATTTGGAGTTCTTATGCCTTTGATCAATATTTCTCCTGTATCAAGCTCACGAACAATACATCCATTTGATCGAAATATTACCTCATTTCCTTGATCACACATTTGGATAACACTCAGTAGATTATGCTTTAAGCCATCAAGATACATAACATTTCTAGCTTTGAATCTTGCTTTCAAAAGAACAAAGCCTTTACCTTTTATGAGTGCAGGGGTATCATTTCCAAATGAGACCTTCCTTTCCTTTTCTAAGGCACTATCTGATTGAAGTTTTTCTTTATCACCTATCATATGTTTCGAGCATCCACTGTCGATGTACCACTGATTTTCTTGTCCTTCCGCATATAAGGCTATACCACATCTTTCTGGTTGCCTTTCTGTCTTTCTCCATGTTTTGGGACCCAATGAAGCTTGCTCCTTCTGAGATGTTTGCCAAAAATTACTCCTGCATTCAGAATCTTCATGATCAAAGTTGTTACAAATAGAGCATTCTATTTCATTTTCAAGAGCAAAAAAGTTATTGTAGGTCCTCTTCATGATCCCAGTGACACTCCTTTGATTTCATGCTTCTCGAGTCATGATGGTCTTGTAGGCAACACATTGAGTAGCTTTGTGTCCAAAGTTATGACATGAAAAACATTGGCCATTAAAGAAAATCCTGCGATTATCAAATCTACCAACCAAGTGATTGTAATTTCCATTGACATTCATTCTTGAGGCAAATTGAGAATGATTTCCCTGTGGTTGGTTGTAGCTTCTGTTCATCCTTGAAGTAGATTGAACCTGATTTACTTGGTGATCTCTGTTCATCCTTGAAGTAGATTGACCCCGATTTATCTTGTGATTTGCTTTATGCCTTTACTGACGATTGTCAACCTGTTCACTTCTCCTTACTACATCAAGATAGCTTTTGGAGGTGGATGGCTTGTGTGCTTGAGATGCTTCTTCTGTATATCCAAGATCTATCTTGATTAGTGGAGAACGCTGCACTTTGATAATCTCATCTAAAGTTTTAGATCCTTTAGCAAATCTAAGATTAAGAGCTTTTGTTTTCTCAATATCTTTTCTAAGTCCCACAATTTCATATTCTAACTTTTCATTGTGTTTTTCCCTTTCAGCAAGTTGGAATGTTAGAGTATCTATGATCATACTCTTTTCTTCTAAATAGATTTTAAGCTTAGAAATTTCTTCATAGAGATCATCTTCATCTATAGCATCCAAGAAATCATCATATTCAAAAGCCATCAAAAGTCTGTAATCATTACCATGTTCATCTTCATCACTATTTGAAAGTCCATCGATGTCTTCATGTGTATAATAACTCTTCTTACTTATGTTCTATTTTTTGTTCCATTTAACTGGTTCCTTACCTTTATCAAACTTATATTTATGAGGAAATTTGGCTGGATAGTGACTGACTCTTCCACAAACAAAGCATTTGAAAGGTAGCTTACCTCTGATTCTTCCAGAACCTCATTGAAGGTTCTTGACAAAGTTTGATTATTCCTCTCCTTCTGACGTATGCCCTGACTCATTGCATTCTCCTTTCCCTGAAGCTTTGAATGCAGCTTCTCTCATGTCCGATGGACCCCTTTTTCTCATTTCAAAAGCAATTAGGATTCCATGTAGCTGTGACATAGTAATACTCTAAATATTCTACTTTTCTTCTATGGCAGAATCCTTTGATTCAAACTTAGAAGATAGGGATCTTAGTACCTTTTCAACTAAAGTAACTTATTTTATTTCTTCACCCAAATTTTTCATGTGATTAGCAATCTCATTTATGCATAGGAAATAATTAGCTACACTTTCATCATTGTGCATTTTGAGAGTTTCATATTGAATTTTGAGAGATTGTAGTTTTGCACATTTTACCTGATTGTCTCCTTCATAGCTTAGAATGATCTTGTCCCATATTTCTTTGGCAGCTTTGACTTGCATAACCTTGAAGAATTGTAATTCTGATAGACTCCCCAATAGAGTATTGACAGCCTTTGCATTTGTTTCATAGTTCTTTTTACCTGCCATAACTGTAGGAGTTGCTGCTAGAAATGTGTATCCTCCTTCCACAATATCCCAAACTTTTGTTCCAAGAGATTGAAGATAGGTTGTGGTTCTTACCTTCCAATAGACAAAGTTACTCCCATCAAAAATTGGTGGCCTGATGGATGCCTCTTTTTCGTAGTTGGTCATGATGATAGATCTTCTTTCAAGCGATCAATATTCTTTTGAAGGACCTGCTCTGATACCAATTGTTGGAAATAATACTTGCGGGGGGGGGTGAATCAGTATTATCAATTTAACAATTTTTCATTTCCATAAACAAATTGACATACACTACTTCTATTAATTAAACTTGCGTATATATGCAACTGTGTTTAGAGAAAACCGCGTATATCTTGCAGACTTCTAATTTAGTTAGCTGATATTAATTTGTGTATCAGAACCATAAAACAGTAGTCAAGTGCAGTAAACAGTACAGGCAATCACACACATGAACACAAGATATAAGGCAGAAACCCAATGTGGGTGAAAACCACCCTCTACAATTCGACTCTATCTTCTTTTAATAAGAAACCTATTTTTACAATATTTCTATATTGGTGTAGTCTTATACCAGTATGCAGGCTTCTACCTGTAAAAGGCTACAACCTTCTCTTGTTCTTCAACTTCTCCTGGAAGGGCGCTACAGTCCCCTTAGCTCTCGTACTAGCTGATGTACTAGTACGTAGGCGCTGACCTATAAAAGGCTGCAACCTTCTTTCCTCTTCCAGTGACCACGTTTCATAAATTTTCAGACTAGATCCATTAGTAACATCAATCAAACATCAAATATATCGGCATCAACCAGTCTCTTTTGCACCAACCAAAACTGAATCAAACAATCACTTCTCTGAATGTTGTAACCAAAATACAGTAATAGTAACTAGAAACCAATCCTGAACCTAGAACACTGGAACAATAAACAAAAGTAGCTAAAACATATTTTATGATACATACTCTACTTTAATATGTAGAACCTGCATGCATACGTTGTTTTCTTAAGGCAAACATGCATATATGATGTTTTGAATTACCGAACCAGTGTGTATACGCGCCTTGTCTATGTTGATCCTGTGTACAGATATATAAAAGATAATCTACCCTTTTCAATTATTCAAACATAAGTTATACCCAGATCATCAGATTTATAGATCAAGTCATGCACCAAATATAACAGATCAAAATCACACAATGATACTTCTCTTCAAGCCTTGAGATCTTGACCCATCAATAGAACTTATCCTTCTTCTAGCGCTCAGGTTCCTCCTTGATTCAGATCCAGCTATGCACCATAACCTAATGACTAGTATTCTAGATCTTGCTTTTCATAAGATATTCAATCCTTGAGTAACTTTGCCTAATGATCTGCTTCCCCTTTTATAGTCTTAGGCCTTACTCAATACCATGGTCCATGAACACTTAGAACCAATACCTGGGTCCAAATACCTAGGTTCAACACTTTGGACGAGATACCATGGTCCAAAACCATAGGTCCAAATACCAAGGACCATAAACCAAGTTTTTCAAACTGTACGCACTTTTATGTGCATGAAGGTGCGTGTATAAGCATATGTGCCTTTTGGTCTGTGAATCTGTTTGTATACCCGGCTTGGTCAACTGGAACCTATGTATACCTCCTTTTCCTTTATTCTAAGAGCCTGTGAGCCTGAACTGTCATCTAAGTGATTTGCCGAGTGAGTTGCCATCAAGGACAATACCTGTGCCATAGTTCCAAGCTTGTGTCATAATGCCAACAGATACTTCGAGAAATCACTCTCCCCAACATCAAGTAAAACAGTTGTCCAATGAAATTAATGGTAGGGGTGTCTTTCTTTCTCCTCCTAGGATTTTTGAAGTATTTCTCCTTGATTAATTTGTTGTATATGGGGACATCCTTAATAGTTTGTAGGAGTGCGTTTTTAACACACAAAATTTTCAATTCACCCAGAAGTTCAGGGTCTTCTGGGGTGCGTTGGCTAGGATTGATCAGTCTTTCAAGAAAAGGAGGTGGATTGCATAGGTTAGCACTCTCCTTTTCCTCTTCAAACTCTTCAAGTGGAGATGGAGGTTAGTTATCTGGAAGCACTCTTATAGATTTGAGGTTGATTTCTTGAATTTCCACAATATAGGCAGGGTATGATGTCTCTCAACTATAGACCTATTGTTCCTGCTTATTGTTCAGGTTTATATTTGGTTGGGTAGCCATCTGAGGTTGATTAGGTGGAGCAAGGTGAAGGAGCTATGGTTGAGATGGAGGTTGAGGCAGTAATGTTAGATATTGGTTGTATGGGGGCCTCCACCCCTGTGATGGTGTATTCCACTAAGGTTGTGGGGGAGCATATGGCTGAAATGATTGATTGGCAGGTTGGGAATGGTATTGAGGTGCATAAGGCTAGGGAGAAGGTGTTGACCATGAAGGATGAGAAGGAGGTCATCGGGGGGTAATGGATGCATTCTGGTTGGGGTTGTAATATGAATAAGATACCCCTTGCATGCCCTACTGGTATGGTCGAGGTCCTTGAGGCCTCTTTTGGTTGATATAGAAGAGTTGTTCAATCACACCTTCAATTCCTTGATACACAACTTTAAATCCAGGCAGAGAAGGGCACTTCTGTGTGGAGTGGTTTCCTCACACACCAAGCAGATCTCTATAATATTCAATGGAAATTCATTTCCAGGGTGCCTCCAGGTGCATCTAGGGAAAAAGACAGCTAAGGCTCTTTTTGATTCCTCCTGCATCCTCTTGATCTGCATAGTGTCCATTTGTAGAGCAGGGGTATGCAAAATTTCACTCTTAAAGTCCTCGAACATGTTTCCAATTTCACTTTTGATGGATGTGTTGGAGGAGGATGAGTTGACCAAAGCTTGACTAGCCCTACCCTTCTTTTTGGCTACCCTAGAATGATTTTTGAAAACTGTCTTGATATCATGATAAGATAACTAGTAGATGTCCCCTCCTGATCACATGTTTAGTGTTTCTAGTAGATCTTTCCCGATCCCTTTATGAAGTACTAACTTGAGTGATTTAGGATCGGGGGTGCACCTAGCCCTTTTGTAGCTGAGTTGTAACCTTTCCTCATAATATTCCAAGGATTCATCATGTCCTAAGGTCATTCTAAATATTTCCTCTTTGGTGTCCTTGGGCCTACAAGAATCCATGTACTTGTTGTTGAAGGCTTGTTATATTTGGGCCCAGGTAGTGATGTTGTTGCCAGGTGAACCCTTGAACCAACACAAGGATGTATCCTTAAGGGTGGATGGGAACAACTTCAACTTCTTGTTGTTAGAGGTATAGTCATAAGTTATGCAGATTCCAAAAAACTCAAACAAAAGGGTATCAAGGTCTTCTGAGGTGAAGCCATGGAAGTGAGGAAGGGAAGATGGGCTTATGTTTTTCATCCTACCATCTCTATTAGTTTCTCTAATGGGAAAATCACCCTCAGTTCTGTTTTCAGCTCCATTTATGTTTTCGAATATCTCTGGTTGTTCGCCTAATGGGTTCTTGATCTGGAATTAAACAGGTACACAACAAATTACAGAGAGAACCATAAACACAGAGATGCAACAGAAATAATACTTCATTTCATTAATGTAAAATACTGAAATATGCTTACAAATAGAAATGGAAATAAACCAGCTAGGGCGATCATAGCCTATCTCTGAGAAGAGATGTGGCGGCTACATGCCTCTGAACTACCTTATAATGAGGCTCAAGGACCTTTTTATTATTGAACAATAAGAGAAAACCCTAAGCTACCAAAACCCTAACCCGAGGAGATGTAACACCAAGAGTTTATGGGCCCCGTTGGGGTGAGTTGGATAGCCAACTTCCCGAGGTTGCGACTTGGTCATATTATCTCAATTTGACATGCATGATATCCCGTTGGAAAGATCTATCCGAGGAATATGACGGAAAAGACAATTTTTGATAGGAAATCGTTGGCGATAGATTTCCAAAAAAATGTCGTTTAAGGCCTCAAAACGGGTCCAAAAGTTTAGGACCTGAAAAACTGTTAAAAATAGTAAACTACGCTAAAATTAAGGAAACTGAAAAACCTGAAAGAAGCAATGGTGGGGTCCAAGTGGATTTGGCCGGTGGCCACCAATATCCACCTGGATCAGTTCTCTAGCTGACAAACATTAAAGAAGAGGGAAGGTTGGTTGTTTGATTGTGTGGGGGAATTTGGAAAAAAATTTCCTGAATTGCCTCTACTCCTATGAGGCATGAAATAAATTTGTTTTTTCTTTTAGGTTTTTTTTCAGAACTACTTGCAAAATGGAAGGAAATTAGAAATTGAAACTATTTTCTAAATGGAACTACTTACATATTAGAAAGAACGCAAAAATTACAACCCATCTATTTAATGCAAAGCAAAAGGAAAGCAAAAATTACATCTACCTAGACACCTCCCTGGCAATGATGCCAAAAAGTGATGAGGCTTGGTATTGCAATGAGGATGCTGCAACTCCTAGGTCAACAAATGAGCCACAATATTGCAGCAAGGAAGCTGCAAATCCTAGGGTGATTAACTTTACTTTATCAACCCAAGATTTGTACAAACTTGGAGGTGACAGTGCTATATGCACATCAGATGCAATAATCTACTCTTGTCACTTCTCAACTGGGGTGATATACCACTAGTGTTTTTCAAACTAGTCTTCTATTGACTACAAGGAGGCTGACTACTGACAGTGAATGTAAAGCTATATTTAAAGCATGAAGTAAATGCTTTCCTATTTTGAGGAAATGAAAGTGATGAATAGAAGGTGCTATGAAATGACATGGAATTACCTAGCTAAGAATCAACAAACTTTACTTGCATAAGAGACCTAATTTAACCTTGGATTCTATCATTTATCTATCCATACTAAGTAGGCATCGAAATTATCCTAGCAAAACTATGAGTAATGTATGCATGCAATAGCTAAATATTGTAGAAAAGAGTATTTTGGTTTTTAGTTTAGAAATTTAAATGGTGAGCTAATAATCCGAGATTTTGGAGGGGAGGAAGGTATGATAAAGATGGTACAAAATGGAATTGAGGGGTATCGAAGTCAAGTTGAAGGCCTACACTAGGCTTTGGTCATCATTTCTACCAAAAACAGTCCAAAACATGCTGCTACAGTGCTTTCTGTAGTTACTACAGGATTTCCTGTAGTTACTACAGGATTTCCTATAGTTACTACAAGATGTCCTGGTTTACTACATGAAACATAGTTGAAGGTTGTACGAAGGTAGGGAAGGTTAAAGGAGGTGGTTGGGAGATGTACGATGCTAGAATAAGGTATGGGGAAGATGCACACTACCCAAGGATCAACCCAACTCTTCAAGATGGTTGGATTTGCTCAAGGTGGCTATAAAACAGAAATATGAATTAGTGGTTGGTAGGATTGGGCGAAAGGTGGAGAAGACTTAGATGAAGTTGGTGGAATGAGTTCCTCCCTACAGATCATCAACTCCTACAAAAACACATATTATTCTCTTCATTCATGCACAACCTTATGTAAATGTGGAAAATATGAGTTGAATTTGAGAAACTAATTTATTGATGGCTAATGGATTAAATCTATGGATGGGAATTCTTTGTAATCTACAACAAACTTTAGAAACCAAAATGACAATTGAAGGTGATTCTAAGAAATCATAAACAATGATCTACAAAACAAGAAATCCTAAGCTATGCAATGATCAAAAGATAAATATGTTTTTGGGGTTGTGAGAATGGGGCCCTCAAACCATGACTTCATGAGGGAGATGAGGAAGAGGCCACTATCACAAGATTTTATGAGATATTTTATTTTACTATTGTAACATTGATCTACTTCTCCAAATAATGGAAGAAAAACTAACCAATGATTCAAATACTTGTAAATTAAACAAAGCAGAGATAACTTCAGCAACTAATTTATGATTCTAATCTAAGAATACATTTACAGAAAGAGGAAACTTTGCTGCTAGGGTTGGGCCCTAACCCAAGAGCTTTAGCCCACTGAGCCAACTCAGTGTTGGATCCAAGAAACCCTTTTCATTATGATCGAAATGTCAAAAATAACATGAGGATAACAATCACAATATATTAGCTCAAAATTTCCTCTTGGCTCTAATAAAATGTTGACTCCTAATGAGGCCCTTGGCCTTCTTATTTATACAAACTAAAGCTACCAGGAACTTCCTAAAAGTTAGGGAGACATAGCTCCTAAACACGAGAATGACTTGCCTTCATTGTCACTGGTTTGGCTTCCAATGCACTTGGTTGACTTGGCTGCTTGTAACTCTGAGCTAATGAGATTTGGTGGAGGAATATTCAAGTTATTAACGAGTTAAGGAGGGAGAAAAAATCTCCTAAAATCCCTCTTACTTGCCTACTTCAAGTTCTTGCACTTCAGTTAGCCCAAAACTGCTCGAAATCCTGTAATTAATGTACATTAGGGTACATGACATAACATCTCACCTTTACCCTTCTCATTAAGCAAAATATAATAAAATATGTAAAGAAATGTGAGAAAAGTTGATTTTAATAAGCTGGAGAGTTACATTAAGGCCCATATAATTTACCTATTGATGAGCCTCATCACCTATGCTCCTGCAAATTGAAGAAGGTACGAATATTCATGAAAATCTAAATTAGCAGCTCAATGACAAAAATCAAGCATGTGAAAGGCTTGAAGGATAAATTTCCTTTATAAGGAAAGAGTTTGAAAAAGAAAAAATCCAGCTAAGCTTTAATGAGAAATTTGAAAAGGTACTGAAAGCTTACATGAACTCCTTGAAGCACAAAGTGCCTCAAATAATAGAGGTGGTCTTGGATTTGAGGCTAATTCAAGCTTAGTAGTTGATGTGAAGGGGGAAAAAGCCATTACTTTTGTGCAAGCTGCAAAACATTGGAGACAATGCAACACCTAGATATGACACAACACAACCAAAAAGAGCTAAAGGGAGCACACAGTATAATGTTCAGGCAAAGAAATTCAGTTATTGCAAAAGAGAAGGAGGAATGTAAATCAGTAAAAGTTAAAGAATGCAGGAGAGGAAAATTAAATTTCAGAGAGATCAGCTCAACCAATCTTGAAAAATATATTTTCTCCTAGGTATGAAGGCATATTTCCGAGTTACTATGTTACTTGCACAAATTATGGGCCTAAGGCAATGAACTACAAGGTGAATCTATCTTTTAGATAGCTAAAGCCATGAAGAAGAAAGTATCATCCAAATAACCAATTTGTCAGAAAATGATTGTGCAAACCCAGCTACAAAAATTATTTCTCTCCATTGAACAATGTGATCCAATGGTAAGTTAGAATTTTGGCCATAAAACAATCAATCACATAGTAAGAAATAAAAAACCTGATCCCAAAATAAAGAAAACAGGACAACAACCTAATGTCTAGAAGGAAAATAAAACAAAAAATAACTGTAAGATGGTTTTATATTCTTAGAATGAAGGAAGCTAATTGTATGTTGACAATGGTTGTTCTAGGCACATGTTAGGAGATAAAAGTATAATGGAAACTAGTCAACAAAGGTAATGTAACCTTTGGGAATGACACACTTGATGCAATTATAGGTAAAGGAGTAGTGAGCCTAATTAATGAAAGAGGAAAACCAAGGATGTGTTGTTTGTTGACGAGCTAAATAATTATTTACTTAGTGTGTCTCATATGTGTGACAAAGGATATGACGTGTTGTTTAAAGTTAAAAAATTTCAAATCAAGTCTGCAGGCACAATAAAAATAATAGTTGAATTTGTTAAGACAGAAAGTAATGTCTATGTGCTAAAAGAGAAGACAATGAGGTTTTGTTTGTCAAAAATTGATGAGAGCTAGCTATGGCATAAAAGATTTGGACACCTAAATTTTGATCAGATTGTACAATTGAGCAAGAAGAATGTTATTAGAGATCTTCCAAAGCTTTCAAAACTAGAGAATTTACAAGTCTTGTCAGATTGGAAAATAATTTCATGTACCATTCAAGTCCAAGGAGAACTCATCAACCATTCCATTGCAATTGATACATATGGAATTATGTGGTCATTTAAGAACTTAATCACCTTCAGGTAAATTATATTTCATACTTATCATTTATGATTTCAACATAATGATGTGGGTAACATTTCTTAAAGAACAATCATAGGGATTTGAGAAGTTTAAAAACTTTAAGGCCATGGCCGAAAATAAGATAGACTGTAAAATAAAGTGCATAAGGTATGATAATGGAGGTGAGTTTATTTCAAAATGATTTAATGATTTTGGAAAACAACATGGAATCAAAATAAAATTTACTATATCAGGGACTCCTCAATAGAATGGTGTAGTAGAGAGAACCAATAGATCGGTTCAAAAATTGGCTAGAGACATGATGGCAGAAAGAAATAGACAATAGATATTTTTGGTTGGAGCCATTCACACAACAGTGGTGATTCTAAAATAGACATACTTCATACCAAATAGTGATAAAACTCCATATGAGCTTTGGTATGGCATACTTGCTACAATCAAGCGTTTCAAAATATTTCGAAGTAAGCTTTATATCAAGAAGAATGATTAAAGTCTTGGCAAGTTTGACGCAAGAGTTGATGAAGGTATTTTTCTTGGATACTCTCAGTTTAGCAAGGGCTATAGATGCAACAATAAGAATACAAATAAAATAGTTGATTGCATTGATGTTAAGGTTGAAGAGCACACTGAGAGTAAATATTAGCTCCAACGATCGAGTCAACAATGATTAGAAGGATGGTGAACCATTTTCATATGAAGACATTGAGAAATCCCCTAGTCCACAATCAAAATATCATGCAAGGTATGTACCAAAACACTACCCAGCTGAGCAAATTGTTGGTGAATTCAATAAAGGTGTCCAAAGAAGAAGAAGATTGTTAAATCCCCCTACTCAAGTACATGTAGCTCTATTATATTTGATGGAAACAAAGTATTTTTCTTAGGCCAACTAATATGATAATTGGTTAAAGGAAATGAATGAAGAGGAATAACTGAGTCGGAGTGCAGGAAACTACATGCACTGGTACATGAAGAGGCTTCTTGCATGATCCAAGCAGAAGCAAATCAAGACCAGAATTGCGAGTAAATAAATGCAAGAAAGGAATTACAAGAAATAAATAAACTCAATCAACTTCCAAGCCACTGATCTGCTCACAATTTACTACGAAATAGATTTAAATAATAACTTCAGAACTAAATATAAAAATTGTTCACACCATGCAACTGCAAAGGGAAATATTCACACAGTATTTGCAAATGACGAAATCATAATGGTAAACGAGCTGGGTTGGTTGGGCCCTAGCCGACCAACTCATTTTCCATTTAAGAAACGAGATGATTCAACACTCAAGTACGCATGAAATATAGATTAAAGATAGTGTATGAATAACATGGTGAGTGCCTTGTATTACTTGATGAAAACATGTACATAGTAGTGCGAGTCCAGCCTAGAGCCGAGGGTGATCCCAAATTACATAGAAAATGAAATTACATCCTAAGGATCGCTAGCTAGTTCTACATACAATCTACATTTTATACATTCTTTCGGCCTTAGCCATATTCCACCAATTACAGTCATTTTCCTATTCAAGCCTTTCGGCAAAACGGACTAACAACCAAAGATTACAAAATCAGTTATTAGTTATAATAGAACATGTACTTCACTGGCTGTAGACCATCCTTGGCAAATATCCCTAACTGTGCACCGCTGATATCCATCCTTAGTTAATCAACAACTGAACTCGGAGTCATGGATCAAAACGTTTGCATGGAAAGATTAAGCTCACAAAAATCTCGGAAAAATCATCTTTGGCGGTGCAGGAATCTGCCTACATTGATCATGCTAACTCATAATTTACACTTAGTTTCTCAATTAATTCTAGGAAATTAACATAAGTTACAATAGGTACTTAATAGGCTTGAAATCTATGTAAAAATGATTAATAGAGCACTTTAATAAATCTTAATGTAAGATGCGAATAATATGTAGGAATAGGTAGTTATGTTGGACTAGTGTAGGAAAGAGAGGTTTAAGTCGAGATAAAACAAGGTTTAATGTTTATAGAAATGGGGTAAAAATAGATCAATTTGGGACACCAACACTAACCTCTCTTTTTCCTAGAACAATATTAATGTAAAGAGGGGATAAATTTCTATCAGAAAAATATCAAGATAAAGAAATAAAAGTGAGTCTAAAGAAATGAATCTGAAAATATCTCTACTTGTAGACTCTTTTATGTTTTCTTCATTTTAAAATTCATATTCATGACCATTCATTTGTATATTTATGCTTTCTTGAAGAATGTTGTTTGACTGCCCTAATTTCATCAACATGATCAAATTCAAAAATTTCTATAGTAGATTGCATATTAGAATATTCAATTTATACTTTTTCTTGTTGATTCATTAATTAATTTTCTGAATTAATTTTAGGTTGATAATTGACTTTGTGGCAAGTGGTTTTTCAATATTATTATTGGTATCTACTTGTGGTTAATTAGCAAAATTTTTGAAGCTTTGTCATTGTGTTTCATTAACATGAGAGAGATCATCGTCATCATTATTAATGCTATAAGAAGTGTGTACTAAGTGAAGGAATGGATCTGACATGGAAAAGACAACTTCATCATGATTAATATGCACCTCCATATTTGAATTCTCAATTATGTTAATAAAGGTTGAAGAAGATTCGTTAAAGCTTGTAATTGTCTCATTTGGAGTCGGAATGAAAGGAAGGGAACAAACATATTCAACCAATCCATCAATTCAATTTCTAAAAGTTTAATTTCAATTTTGAATCTTAAGAAATTTAATCCAAATCTAATAGTAAAATCCATGAAAGATTCATTTTTAAACCTTTGCAAGTCTTTAAATTCATCACATACCTGTTCATAATCATAACCATCGAATTCAAAAAGAAACTTTGTGATAAATTGATCCCAACTATGAATAGAGGAAATTGGAAGAGAATGATACCATATTCTGGCTTTTCTTGAGAATGTAAGAGTAACAATCCTGCACAAAATACCTTCATCAATATCATGAAAATTTTAATTTTCAAAACTTTGAATAAACTGTAAAGCATGATCAAGTGCAGAAGTATTACTCTTACCATTATATTTTATCCTTGACATGCGTATTACTATTTCTAGTGGAGTATTCATGGATGCACATCTAGATATACAAATCCATATTGGAAGCTTGATAGGAGCCATTGTGATTAAATAAAAGCTTTAAAATACAAAAACTACAAAGGATAACAGGTTGTCATGCCCTCGTTCTAGCACCAAAAATGTTGATGGCCCAAAATGACCATGTCAACATTACAAGGGAGACCACCTGCTTATGAACTTAAAACATACCCTTTTCTGTTTGAAATGATGGTTTTAACTAGTTCAATTGGGTCGGTGACCCTCTCTCTTACTCTGCTGACTTATAGTATATTTATTACTTGGAAAAAGATAAGAGACATCAAATCTTCCCTCTTGCAAAACTTGTGTAAGAAACTGATTCTTAAATTGAATTAATGCCTCAGCCAAGCCACTTTAAAGTCTACCCTTGTGTAAGAGGACTTCTAGTACACGATAATTAAAACTAAATGCAAATATACTCTAATTAACAAAAAATAAATCCTAAATCTACCTCGATTGAAAGAAGGATTAGTCTCCCTCTCAACCAAAAGGAAAGTAAAAGGGGTTTTGGACCGAATTTGAACATGGAATAAAAATGAAGTCAATAATCACTAGAAATAATTCCAAGATTTAGTAATTCAAGCAAGTATATGTATTCAACTATCTAATGAATAGTCATCAGATTTTTGGTACATATACATTCAAATTCAAATAAAATAACTTCAAACTAAAGAATATATATAATATATATATATATATATTAATATATATATATATATATATATATAATATATATATATATATATATATATATATATAATTATATTATATATACACACACACGACTGAATTAAGGAAATAATTCTCATAAAACAATAATTATTAAAACCAAGATAAGCATGTCATGAATTTTCTAAATAGTTAACAAGTGTGCTCTCTTTATCTCTTTGAATTCAGAATTTAACTTGACAACAATTAGATCCACCATTAAAAGATAACTTTGAAATGATTAAAACAAGAATGAATTTAAATTAATTCACAATAGTGAAAAAGCTCAAAAACACATACTTATCTGGATTAAAAAAATGCCACAAATTTTATTAATTGTAGGCCACCAATCAGCCTCTATCTTTGACAATAGTGTACAAGAATTAAAGATCTGATTAGAGCCTTTGAGTACATAAAATTCTTAGGAAAAATCATGATAGCATGACATTTTCAGAGCTGAAGTACATATCTTTTAATCTCCTCAAGTCTGGTCCAAACTAGCTAATTCTCTACAAAAATATTGCTCCCTAAAGTAGTGCAAAAAGCCCTCTCTTTGGAGAGAATTTTCTTCTCCAGGTTTTAGATCTGGAACCCTCTCTCCATTCAACAAAAGCTTAATTTACAATTAAAAACGAGAATTAAAATGAGAGAACTATTGGAGAATAAATTTTCTCCAATAAATTCATTGGCCAAAATTTTATTTCCTCTCTTGCTGGAAATAACAACAGGTTTTTCAAAACCAATAACTTTTGCCGAAATCAACATAAAAAATTAATTTTATTTCAAATTCGTCACTTTTCCTTCGACTGGATTTATGGGTGACTATATGATGATATTTTCTAAAATAAACTATTCCATATTATCGTCCTTTGTCTTAGCTTTCCAATGAGCAATTGTCGGCTTCATTTGGTTGAGAAAATCTTGAGATATGCCTCACCAAAAATGAGGTGCCAAAATAATCCGAATTTTGGAAAAATATTTGTCCAAAATCTAATTATAATTAAATGTACAATTAAAGTTTATTAATTAATTGTAATTGAATTAATTATATTCAAATCAAATTTTAAATTATTTTAATTAATTACAAATTAAAATTTAATTTAATTAAAATAATTTTTTAAAAATCTGAAATAATTTAAAATTAAAACTATTTAAGTTAATATATAAAATTTAGATCATACTTCGCATCTTATTGTGAGTGGATGTTAGCTCCACGAATGGGCCTTAGTGGCTTTGGTCTCACATTGATGAACCATGGTGAGACTAAATGGGAGGCATATGGGGGTTTTGCTAATATACATTAAATGGGAGGCATAAGGTGAAGTGGAATATGAGAGGAGAGAGGTTGAGTGATATAGGAGGTTTCATGTAATGAAGTTATGATAAATGAAATCTCGATGTGTCGAGACCACTTAGGTGTGAGGGAAGGAGAGAGGGATAAGGTGGAGTGGGATATGAGACATATTAGGTTTTACAATATCGAAGGTTCTTAAAGCAAAGTTATGATAAAATGTTTTGTCGAGGCTTGATGACATAAGCCAAGAGTATGGAGAGTATGGGATATTAGAGGGGAGAGAATGGGAGTCAGAAGGAGTGGAGTATCAGAGTTTTTTTAAACATTGGAGGTTCTTAAACTTGAGTTCTGATATTAATTTTTTAAGGTGTAAAGGAGTAAAAGAGGAGGTGAGGTAAAGTGGAGTGGAGCCCACGTAAAATGGGACACTTCCAAGAAATACAACCATTTTATTATTTAAAAGTTTGAAAAAAATAACTACAACCACTTTGTTATTTTGAGATTTCAAATCTTGTAATTTCTTTTAAATTTGAAATTTAATATAGACTTCTGAAACCTGAAAACACCATAATTTTAGTTATTCTACAGTATGGTTGTGATGATTTTGTAGGATTGTTAGCAAAACTAAATTAATTAATAAAAAATAATTAAAAATCAATATTTACAATTAATTGACAAAAATTAAAATAATATACATTTTGTACATTTTTTAGCCCTGGTGGTAAAAATTATCAAACTTTGGATGAGCAAGATTTACAAACCTTGCATCCAAATGAGATGAAACAAGAACCGATAAAAAGCTTACAAAACATATGAATGCAATAAAATAATGAAAAGAAGAATCTGAAAAGTTTTTTTTTGGAAAAAATGTAGGACACTTAGCCAAAAGAAAACACTAAAAGGAGATTTAGCCAATATTTATGAAAAGGGTCCCCATTATTTGAAATAAATAAGTAAAAAATGGAGTTGTTGTGTTTTCACACCAACACAACCATGGTCAAAATTCCATGTAATAAAAATTAATAAAGGAAAAATAATAACCAAGGTCATGAGACATGTATTCCAAGTTGAATATTGGGCAAAGCGTCCTAGTGTGAGCGTTCATTTGGTTTATTATGGCTAAGGAAACAATAAAGACTTTGGAAAGGTATGAGGCATTAATTGAAATTTTATTTATGAAAATAATGGAAATTAGGAGAAAACGAAGGTGAAAAGTCACAGGTTGAATGTGAGGAGGCAAATAAAGGTAAATAATGGAAAATTGAAGAAATTACAGGTCTCATTAGTAAAAATGCTTCTGAGGATCAGTTGGTAACCTTTTGTCAATTCAGTTTTGGAACTCTCTCTCTCACTATTGGACACTTAGAGAATTCTTGGATCACTTCAGCATTGGATCAAGAAAATCAAGGGAAGGAAAAATAAGGAAAAGGGAAGCAAAGATCAAGCAAGGAAGAGCGAGATCAAGCGACTACAATGATATTACTTCCAAGTATCGATTTTCATGTGTGAGTTCGTTGCTAGATTTGGCCTGCATGGTACATTAATATGTGTTTTTCGTTCTCTTTTTGTCATTGGCATGGGTTTTTCCACATGTGATATTGTTCTTTTGACTTGCCTTTCCATTTCTAGATGGCCATGGTGTGGTAATTTCTCTTGTATTTGGTTGAGTTGGATTGTCGGATGGATTCAAAGCTAGTGGGGTGGTCTCAGTATTATTCAAAAGAACTCGGAATATTGGGATGGGAAAATCCTGGATGTGAACACCTTGATTGAGATTAGGAATCCCTCGACTGGTGAATGGCATGATACATAGTAATGTTCAGTGGTAAATACCCTTGATTGGACCTAGGAATACCTTGAATGGTAATGGAATGATACATGGTGAATCTTAGAGGGTAGTGACCTCGTAGGTCTAGGAATCACTTGAATGGTAATGGGGCGATACACAGTAAAACTGATAGGTTGCAATGCACAAATTCATCACCATTTATGTGGATATATATGGAGGAATCCATGCTTGTTTAGGGCCTAGTGATACGGTGGGGATTATGGTAAATCCCAGTTCTGTTAATGAGGGTTGAGGTGGTTCAACCTTAGGATGTCCCAGTTAGTTTTGTTATGAGTCCCACATTCATGCTTGGAATATGACATAGAGGTGATTGGCTGAAAGAAAGGTTTGGTTCACCCAATCTATGGTCAGGTGGTTCATGGAAGTCCCACATCTAGGTCGGTTCACACACCATTTGTCATGCCCCTATCTTTATGGTAGTCTTTCAACTAGATATAGGCGAGTGTGACATCACTACAATTTTTCTTTTCACCAATACTAGAGCGTATGGACTACGCCTAACTCCAACACTTAGTCGATTTTATAATTCTTCAAGTGTTAAAAATGCATAAGAATAACATTTACTTCAATTACAACTCATCATAATTATTATTCATCAATATGCAGTAGAAATCATAAACCATACAAGTATAACACACATATACTTGGGAGGGGAAACTCCCGTAAAGTATGCCCAATATAATATATAGTTGTAATGTACAATATCTTAAAATTACAAGTTTACAATAGTGATTTGCTACCAATTTCCTTGGCCTGCACAATCCACCAAGTGTTGTGTCACAATCTTGCAGCTACTCGACTACCTATTTCCCATACAAGTTATGAGAAAACCCCAAGTTTCCTTGCGTTAAAACAATTTATGTAGTTTCACTGTTGCACTAGAACTTCTGTTGTTTGGCTACCTAGTTGTACACCCTATCGCACCTTATCATTCCCAAACCTCCTCTCGCACCATTTACTATGTTCACTACACACAGGGTCTTGCCACCTACTAGGTCAGGTCACCCACTAGGTAGGGTCAATCGTCGGGTCGGGTCACCTGTCAGGTCGGGTCTGTATGTGTTGCCCATTCCCTTCAATGTCCTCAGGTCGGGTCACCTGCTGGGTCATGTCTACTTCTAAGTCTCTATATGCAAGAATACCTTTGAATTATAGAACCCACCCAAAACAAGAGTTTTTAGAATAGTACATAATAGTTTAGAAGTGAGAGGTGGTAGTCAAAGGGATGAGACTTACAGAGTGACTTAACATTTCTATTCTTCTTTAAAGAATACTACCACACAAAAATCTCATGACCTCCCCCAAGCATTACTTTAATTACTAGCCTAGATCTATCTTATCTTTAGATATATCAAGTGCTAAGAGGGATCAAATCTTTGAAGGTGAATACATTTCCTCATGTTTTTCACTCCAAAATAGGTTTTTCCCTTTAGAGATTTGATCAATATTCATGCTTTATATTTCTAAAGTTAGGATGGATCTAGGTTGGGTTTAATTTAATTTTAAATAATTAAGCCAATTTAAATCTAACATTACATAAGGTTTTACAACATCACTACCATACTGGGTTGTAAAGTGTATCATAACCAAGTTAGAGAATTCTTTGTGACCATGTAAAACACCCAAGATGAAAACACAAGTCACAACAAATTTGGATTATTATCATTTTTTTAGAAATATCCATGGATGCTTTACAATCAATCCTATAACAACTTTCATAACTTTTAATTGAAGGTTGGGAGAACAGAAAATGACTCGGTCATCCAAACAATGTATGAAAAAACAAAGATCAAAATCAATGGTTTATCTCGTCTCATTTTAATAATTGATGCATGTATGTGCCTCATAACAAACTAATAATCACTAGGTGCATGATAATATGTCAAAATGGGAAAGAAACCCTAGATTCCTTGTGGGAGGAATAAACCCTAACAAATACATTATAAACAGACTCTAATTGCCCGGATGCAGAAACCTAATATAAAAATCGTAACTATGTTATTATTTTCTACAAATAAAACACCCATGTTATTAATTACATCTATGAACAACTTTCAACTGGTCGCATAGGATTCAGGTAACTAAAATTCAATGGTGTCCGAAAACAATTTTGTCCTGTGGTAACTGTCACATCTCTTCTCTAGAACATAATTATTAGTATACTCCGGATCCTCCCCAAAATATCATACTCTGCATGATTATATGAGTGTAGTGTTTTGCAATAATAAAATGTAATATAAAGTTTAGGGTTTTAATACATCGCTTGATCTATTCAGGAGCTTTCTAGGATTTTAATACATAATATGATAATATTAGTGTAGAAACATTGTTTTCCAAGAAAATTCACGTGTAGAATTTAAAAGGAACAATTTTGAAATTTTACAGAGCAAGATGTCTCTCATAGTGCAACGATTCACAAATAAAATAATATTCATTAGTTCTTACCTAGTTACTACAGTAGGTGACATTAAAAATTGAGTGAATCCAACAACAAATGAGAAATAGAGTGAAAGTGAATCCAAAAAACTAAGCAAAGAAGAGTACAAATGACTGATTTGTATATCTGTGTGATTTTTTTGTATAGTTATACATATAATTTTTCTTATAATCAACATTACATTGTATTTTTTTATTGTTTTTATTTATGTTAATTGAGCCAACATGTAACTTTTTTCAAACAAAGATTTATACCACTACAACTTCACCTTTATATTGGGCTATATAGTGCCTCTTGGTGCAATCAACTAGAAAGGTTGCATCGTTAGGTATATAAGTCCTCAAAGTTGTTAGAAACACTAATTGGATAATATCGTGTGGTTCAAATGACCCATTAGTTTATTTAATGACATCTTATTTTGAGTCAAAATTAATTTCTATTCCTTTTTCTTCTTCCATGCCTTTTACTACAAACCAACTTACATTTATTTTAGAGAGGCATGGAGTTCTTAGAAACCCTAGGAAAAATCTAGGAATCCATAGTGAGAAAATGATATTTATGAATCCCTAACCAAGAATAAACTTCCTTATTCAATGTTTTCTCTATCAGATAAAAATGTAAGGTTGAGATATTGAAATTGTCTCAATAGGTTCCCTACAACTAAACATAACTATCATTTTTATTAATTTCCAAACTAGATTCTCTCAAAATGTTGATGTTGGCTAGATAAATCGTTCTTGCGGACAAGACCGATCTCCCTAGTATCGAATGATATCTAGCAATAAAGAGCACAAGCAAATCTACTTTTCTCTAAACATGTTTCAATTCATAAATGAATACTAAGAGGTGTATCAGACCCTACCTTGGTCCAACGCTTGTTTGTAGCAGTTTAATCCCAACATCTTCAAGCAGTTCCCTTTTAATAACCTGCATACACAAACAAACACACATCAAGGCATACCTGCGTATAATAAAACATGTTCATTATGAAGATCAAGGAGCTCATAAAATAAACCATTAGAGACAGTTCATTAAGAAAAACAAACTTGATTGTATTAACTTTATGAATAAAAGAACCTTACAACCTTTGTCTTGATGTTACACAAGTTCTTTCCAGGGTCCAGCAGGAGTCTCCTCTACTTTGACAAGCCTCACTCACTTCCCAAATGACATGAAAGGTATGTGATCTCTCCTATCACAAGCTCAAAAAGGAAGTCTAGTTTTCAGCAGCATTTACCCTCAAGAATCTTCAGCTTTCAACCTCCCCTACAACCAGACCAATGTATGAATTTATAGTGCAAATGGAGGAAGTTGCACGTCCACCATTGAAGGGATAAGTTCCTCCTTCAATGGGATAAGCACCTCATATCATGGAGTTAGCTCCCTTAGTTATGGAATGGGTGAACCAAGGTGGAGTGGACTTGCCAGCGCAATATTCCTTCTAGAAGTGTCTAGAAGTGACCCAAGATGAGTTTTTAAGAATGAACTCACACCTTTTTAACGTTTATAGGGATTCACACCCATTACGTAATAGATAGAGCAGTCAGGTTCGCAGGAAACATGACCATTGGGTGCGGCACTGCAGGCAATGCTAGGAGAAAGCGCAAAACCAAGATTTGAGATATTTTTAAAGTCTTTCTCCCATTTTCAAGGCTTGAGATGAAGAGCTGAGGCTTAAGACTTGCAAAGGAGGTATGTATGAGTGTTGATGGACTCACACAAACTGTAGAAAGTCATGGTGACAATTTTTTGTGTAACAAATTTCCCGCTAAAGTGTGAAGTCTATAGTAGATGAGGATGGTTTTTTGATCATCTAAGAAGAGTGAAGGACTTTATCATTTCAAGGATCTTCCTGTGGATACCCCGGTCAGAACCTGTAAACATTCAACCCAAAATATATATATGTGAAAATATCATCGTTGAGGTAGGCATTCCCATACTCAGATCAAAACTGACTAAGAACTATCTAAAACTACTCTGATACAGGAATGATTTTGTATTACATCACAAGTAGGAACTTATGGACACAGTATGGGTGCAGCCATCTCTTTATGAATAGTCCACTATATAATGATAAAAAAATTCCTCGCAGCCTAGATGGCGGAAACTAGATCCAGGGTCTTCATTTCTACTTCTCGAACCAGTACGATTCTATCCATGTGAATGAATGTGTCGAAGTAGAACATGGTAGAAACCACTTGATTACTAGTCAATGATGTAAACTGTTAACAACTGTGAGAGGAACCACCAGTAATGTCAATGGCCCTCAAAGTACTCAGTACAATCCATGAAATGTGAATGAATGAGTCGATGTCGAACACGTCACATAATCCTTTGATCGAAGGTCAATGATGCAACCTGTCATCAAAGGCGAGAAACTTGCCATTGAGGCATGCTGATTCCAAGGTACTGACAATTTCTAGATCATCTTTCTAGATAATGAGTTGGAGTCAATAGAAAGCGATCTGTCATAGGTAAGCCCATAACACGAAATCATAGATCAAGTCTGAAGAAATATATTTGGCAAGAACTAACTCAGGGATGGTCAATAATGGATGACAAATATTTTGTAGGTGAATGGTTTATTTGCATAGACCTCTTGAACACATAACGACACTGCAGATGGCTTGGTGACAGTTGACCCAAAGCTAATACCTAGAAATCGACTGAAGACTTTCAATGTGGCTTGATTAACTGTTAGGTAAAGGATTTCCCAACCCAGGTGAATAAAATGTCGTGTTCAAGAGTGATGGAAAGCTTTTCAAACACAAATTATAACAAACAGGTTCATTTTTCTCTCTTTTCCCCCACCATTTCTGGCAAGTACCTCTTTATTTTTGACAAGCTTGAGGAGGATAACATTCGCTTGGTTATAAGCTCATCCTTTGGATGAGTCCAACTTAGTGTAGATTCAAACCCTAAGAAGGAGTGGTCCGTTCCTGTTTGTAATTGAACAAGTCCTTTACTGTTGAAATTTTAACGAGTCCAGTATAGGAGAAACTCGGCGTTTTTCATTTTTAGGGAGTTAGAAGAAAAACTTAAGAAAACTCCATGGTTGTCCTTTTTCGTAAATTTGTGTCTCCCAAGCCCGAAAAAGTATAAAATAATACTTGAGAGAACCGATTGATCATTACGACCAAGGAGTACTTTTCATAATTAGTGCCTTCAATCTGAAAAAGTAAAAAAGCGATCGAAAACACGTAGTTTTATTACCAATATCGAACTTGAAACGACAAAAGTCCGGCAATCTTTTCATGTTTATATGGTCGGAAAAGAGCTATAAAAGGACCGTCTCTTTAATTCCATTTTAACGAGTCTAAAAAGAAAAACTCGACAATCTTTTCATATTTTACGAGTCATAAAAGAGCTTAAAGACGACTCCTATGTGTTTTTTGTCGAAAATGACCAATTTTATCTGAATACCCAATATTTTGCACAAAAACTGCAAACATTACTCATATCTATTTAAAAGTAATAAAAATGTACCAAAAAATGACCTTTTCAAAGTAAAAAATGAATAAATGTAATTTATTTATTCAAAAAATTTTATAAAAAGGGCTTTTACAAGTTCATTTTTACCGTTTGCCTTTGGAGTAAAAAGTAAGAGCTTTTGGTCGAAAACTTCCTGTGGAGCTTGCGAAAAATCTGACTGCTAGAATCGAGAACTGTCTTCTCCAGGTAATCCACATTGTCCCTGACTTGCATTTCATCTGTTTGAAATTTTGTTTTAGGGTTTAGAAATTGATTTTTAGAGGAGAATTAGGGCAAAAAATCGCCCGCGGTAGTTGCGTAGGGGCGCCATGTGGCCCCTGTGCACCCCAATTTTTCTGTGCACATAGAAAAGTCGGGGTGTCACACCTAGCCTTAAGGAGAAGTGCACAGCTACGCACTGTCCCTAAAGGGATGTGTGCGAACCCCGCGGAATGTAGATTTTGAACCCTAGTTTCTTCATTTTTGCCCCATAGAATTTTGGAATGAAAATTATAATCCACCTATTTTGCAATGTAGATACAGAAGATGCTTGTTTGGCAGGAAAGAGAGCACAAGGACGTGGATCAAGCTGCATTACTCCATCCACCTTCATTACAGGCATTAAGAGCATGTGGGCTATTCAAATTTTGGACCATACCTAGCATGAGGGCACAGGTAGACTTTCTACAATGGCTGGTGAACAGGTGGAGAATACAGGACCAATGCTTCACTATTGGTGGTAACCGACTCGAAATCAAGCTGGATGACACAAATTTTTTGACTGGCTTGCCCAAGAGAGGCATGGAGTTATCTTTGTTTGGATCTAGGCCAGATGCCCAATCTGTTGCTAGTCTCCGACTAGAGTTCTATAATAACCAGAATCCAGACAAATGGATAGATGTGAAAACCATCTCCCGCCTTGAACTGAAGGTGATTGCTTTTACTGTTACTAGACTCTGCAAGAGTGCGGCATTGCATCTAGCTACAGGTTCCCAGATGCGCATGGCAGTAGACTGCTTCCGAGGGACCATCTTCAACTGGTGCGATGCTGTATTGGCCAATGTGAAGGGCCAATTGACTAGGGTGAAGAATGGAAAGCTAAAGAACTTTGGATATGGTTATTTAGTTGTTAGATTTGCCCTAGAGAGGGTACCGATGCTGGTTCCACAGCAACTCATTGTTGAGGCTAGACTTCCCCAAGATCCTCGGGTTATGCGATGGGTTGCAGTTATGGCTCGCCATCCTGAGGAGGGTACTGAGGTTATTTGATTCACACCAGAGTATTTCCGTTGGTTAGAGAACCAACTCTTTGTTATTCAGGATTTTCCGTACACTGGGATGGATTATCGTGGTGATCTCGACATGGCTCTTCCACCAGCAGAGCAATGGGATGATAGAGGTAAAATTGTTTTCAACATTTTAATTATATATGTATTTTTTATTTTTTAAAATCATCCCAAAACTAATAGTAAAAAGTTTTAAATGTAGATGTGGGTCCACGACGACCAGCCGCTCTCCAGCCCTATGATCGAAGTCAACCAGCTGCCCCAGCACTAGCCCCACAGGACCAATCAGCAATGACCTTGGCCGAGTTGGAGAGCCATCTAGAGCACTTGACCGTAGATATTCCGGAGACCAGCATAGATGACATTCCTCTTCGGCTTTAGCGCTATGTGATTGGGGTCCCAGGACCTTTTAGGAGGTTCCTTTGTAGGGTGGCCCGAGCAGTGGTGTCTTATCAGGATCATCACCAATGATAGGATGATTGCCTTGTAGACTCATTTTTGGACTTTTGATACTATCATTTTTGCTGATCATAAGGTGTTTTTCAACCTATGATCGAGGACGATGTATATTTTGACACATGCCAATGCTATGCTATATTATTATTATGGTTATCTTGCAAAACATGTTATGAGATGTTTTTAAATTCACTATTTGATTTAATGCAAATGTCTATTTAACATTCGAGAAGCAACTACATCTGCTAATATATTTAAATATCTTGGAATGTGATGATATTCTATGTAATCAAATTCTCGTTCCGAAAGATGGATTCTCAAAAATAATCGTAATAATACTGGATTTCTAATGGCATAAACTTGATTAAGGTGTAATACAATGATCTCCGAATCTAAATTAACAATCAAACTTTGAATTCCAAATGAGATGGATTCATATAATAATTCAATCATTGCACTGTATTCTGCAATGTTGTTCATTGTTTGACAGAGGCTTACCCCGTGCATAGATACTAACTCGCCAGAGGGTGAATAGATAACCTAGGCTGCGTAAGAGATGTTCTGTGTACTACGACAAGCGCCATCAGTGAAACCGATGTATGTTTGGAGAGGCGTCAACATCTGCAATATCAAGAGTAAAATCAAGATAAGCAGGACTAATAATGAAAAACACTCTCTAAAGTAAAGCATGCATATTTAATCTAAGAACACACCAAAATTAGAAAGAAACTAATCTAAGAAATATTCACACTAATCTTTTAAGCATAATATCGCTTTAGATAAAGCCCATTCCTAGGTTTACCTAAAGAGACACCGTCAAAATCTTCTAGGTCATAGGCCCCTTTTGCCAGCTTTCGCTTGACAACATACGGACCATGCCACATGGGTATAAATTTGCCAGCCCCTAGCTTATCATTTTCTTGATCATAAAGTAAGACTAGGTCTCCTTCCGAAAAATTGCGGGGTGTAACATTCTGATCGTACTGAGCTTTAATCCTTTTGGCATGAGTTTCGACAGATAATGCAGCATTATGTTGATTCTCATCTAATTGAGCTAAGTATAATAAATGTTTTTCCTCTTCGAAAGTGGCTGGCAATAATTGCACGGCAATTTGTAATGACGGGATTTTGCATTGAATGGGCAATACTACCTCTAAATCGTAAACCAGTTGAAAGGGAGTAAAACTTGTTGATGTTTTGACTGAAATTGGTACGCCCAAAGCGCTGAAAATAACATGTTGTGCCAATTCGACTGATGAATCCCAATGATTCGTTGGATCATGGTGACTAGAACTTTGTTGACTACTTCAACCAGACCATTTCGCTGTGGGTAATATGGAGTGGAACTATCGTGACGCAGGCCAAGCTGATCTGTAAGTTCGGTCATCATGATGTTTCGAAAATGACTCCCATGGTCAGTGATAATCACTTGGGGAACACCAAACCTAGCAATTATATGGTTGAAAATGAAAATTGCAGCAGTTTTGTCGTCTGTCGAAAATGTAGGCATCGCCTCGGCCCACTTGGTAAAATAATCTATCGCAAGGATGATATACACATGCCCCCCGGCCGAGTGAAGGTTACATGTAATAAAATCGAGACCCCATTTTGAAAATGGACCAATGACAATGATAGGGTGGAGAGGAGCAGGAGGAGCGCGCATCTTACGATAAAATATTTGGCAATTGTGGCATTTCTGGATGGCAGTAATACAATCTTTGAATGAGGACGGCCAGAAATAGCCAGCGCGTAACATCTTTTGGGCTGTGGCATACCCAGACATATGACCACCACACGCTCCACAGTGGAAGTCATTAGGAACCTTCTCAGCCTCATCATGAGTAAGACAACGAGAGAAAACAGTATCCACCCCACGACGATAAAGAGTATCTCCAATAATAGTATAAGGTTGGGATTGGAATCGGATTTTCCGGCACTGAGATCATGAAATGTCTGGCCGAAAAGATTGAGTTTGGATATAGAAAATGATATCTCTGTACCATGGATCAACAGTGCTGATAAGGAAAAAGGATTCATCCGCAATGGGTTCTTCTGCCACATTTTCTGTATCAGCACAATGGAAGTCACACATTAATTCTGCAAAAACCAAAGACTTCTTTGACTTGGCGTTCTCAAATTCCAAGTCAAATTCTTGTAGGATGACAATCCATTTGGAATACTTGCCCCCTAGCAATTGTTTAGTCAAAATGTATTGCATAGGGTTACAGTCAAAAATGACAGTGGTTTGGCGTAACAAAATGTAATGACGAAATCGCTGAACAACTTGGACTGCAGCTAAGGCCAGTTTCTCCACATGTGAATATTTTAACTCGGTGGGAGTTAGAGTTCGACTAAGATAATAGATCACATGTTCACTTTTGATTTCATCCTGTTGAACTAAAACCATGTCAATGGTGGAATGGGAAGTGGCGAGGTACAAGAAGTAATCCTGGTTGTAGTTGGGAGGATGCAATAATGGCGCATGGGTCAACGCATGTTTAAGTGCATCAAAAGATTTGTCAGCTATCTCGTCCCAAAAGAATGGAGTGTTCTATTTCAACAATCGGGTGAAACTTTTTGTAATCTCGGTGTAGTTAGGAATGAAATGACGTAAAAAGTTTTCTTTCCCTTGCACACTCTGGAGTAGGCGAAGTGTCGAAGGAGGTGGTAACTTGATGATGACTTCAACCTTCGAAGGATCGAAATGAATGCCGGCTTTGGATACAGAAAATCCCAGTAACCGACCCATTTCTATATAGGAAACACACTTGTGCAGGTTTAGCCTAATTCGATAATGCCTAAATCTCATGAAAATTGCTCGTAAGTGAGTGAGATGGTCGGCTCTACGTAAGGAATGAGCTGGTAAATCATTGAGATAAGGCTACACAATGTGCTTGATGTCATGAAATGCATAAGACATTGCCCTTTGAAAAGTTGCGGCGGTGTTCTTCAATCCGAAAGGTAGATTGCAATAAGAAAATGTCCCCCATGGACAGATGAATGCCATTTTTGGTTGATCGGCAGGTAGAATGTTAATTTGATTGTAACTGGAAAAACCATCCATAAAGGAGAAAAATTCACTGCCGGAACAATCATCGATAATTTGATCGATATAGGGTGTGGGATAATTGTCTTTGGGACAAGCACGATTAATATCCCTATAGTCGATGCATATTCTTATTGTCCCTTGTTTTTTAGTAACTGGAACAATATT
>APFE031017681.1:476-20722 GCA_000404065.3 Pinus taeda
GAAAAATAAAAATGCAAGAGCATAACACATAAAACACATATACACAGAGATTTCCCACTGGATCTCAAAACCGAGACTACTAGCTTGATTTTTCATTATATTCCTTTCAATGTTACAATATATATTTATACATGCTGAAGTATCCAATACCATGGACCGAAAACGATAGGTAGGTTCGCCCAACCTAATATAGGGTCCAAAAAAAATTTTCTCGGGGCGCTGCCTCAAACCCCCCAGACAGGGGGGGCTGCCGCCCCCCCACTGTGCAATCGGCGCAAAGCCCCTCTAACCCCCCAGTTCACTACATAGGTTAGTCATGGAAAGAATATAACACAACCCAACAGTGAAGAGGGCGATGATCCTTCTTGTCAAGTCTCGTATCAATTATCGACAAATTTATGCTATGTCTTGTATAAATTTCCTGTAGATTTCATTAATGTTAATTGTTTGACATAATGACAGTCCTAGTTGGGCATGGTTAGGCCTAGCCCTAGAGTCAACTTTTGAATTGTAATTATTTCCATTATGTAAATTATGGATATTGAAAGATACAGGGGTTTCTAGGCAATGACCTAGATTCTTGACTTTAAAAGTGGTACAAATCTTGAAGTCATAATCACATGTTTGACGATAAAAGTCCCCAGATGGATGCATTCCTTGTTGTGCGAGTGTCTGGAGCCTCCTAGACATACCCTTGTCCATATCATTGGAGTGTGTAAGGGTTTAATGATCTAAAACTTATTGGGACACATGGATTGGTCATGGGGATGAGTGTGAAAACTTATTGAAGTCTTGTAGTAGTTATAGAAGCTCTGTGTTGTGGGTTTACATTGATTCGACTTCCTTAACTAACACATAGGCAGTCAAATTATATCCTAGTAACTTCTCATCACATGTTTACCCTGGTTCGATGGTTACTTAGGTAGATGTGGGAGGAGGTCGTTACAGAGTGGTATCAAAGCAAGTTGTGCTTTCTTTTCATCATATCTTATACCACATAGTGGTATAAGAGCATGGTTCATCCCTTGTACTGGATGGGCAAAATGTGTTTTTCATTCATACATGTAGCTTGTATATGTTCTTGTTTCATTTTCATGGTGTTGATAATGGTTGTCGCTGTGTCACCATGTGGATGTTGATGATATTGTTGTTCGGATGCATTAGTCATGAATGCATGTCAATTTTATATATATTTGTTATGCATGTCAGTGTCTATATGTGTTATGCATGCATTGTGAGGTCATTGTATGCAATTAATTCATCAGGATGTTAATTATATGTTATGATGCTAATGAGTTGGTTGAGATAAAGCACGTGATGTAAACCATCAAAGGGAAGTTGCATCATTGGACCTCAAGGTAAGAGCATATCATCATATAGGTTTGTATGTTGGGCATGCAAGTATGTAGGTTAAGGATTTTTATATGCCTTATGGTTATGTGTATGCCTTGCATTCTATTGATGTTATGGTTACATACATGTTAAATTCTAGTTGATTAGTGTCATCATATGCACATGTTCCGAATAGTCATGAATGATAGTAAAATGTGGTTGTATGCATTGCTATTGTTGTTTTATGTTAGATAACTTGATGATTAGGTTATATGTTGTTGAGGAGAATGATATATAACTTGCTATTGTTATATGCTAGTAACTTGATGATTACGGTTATTACATTAAGATATTGATGTTATATGTATCATGATAAATTGGATTTTCCTATGCAAACATTTGGGGTTATGACATTCAATTATGAGTTAATATGTTGTCATAATATGTCATACTAATCTAGATTGACTGTGAAGATGTGATTATTATATATGAACGAAAATTGTTTATGAGTAATTTTGTGGTGTGAACATGTTAGCTATTTACTATTATGCATATCATGACCTTATTTATGGTTGATTTGATAGGTAATGAAGTTATATCATGCTAATATAGATTGATTGTGTACGTAGGTTCAGAGGTGATTTAGCCAAACAAATCTTGGTACTACTGGCCCTTTCAGCAATAGTTCGTGGAGCACGGACTGAGGTCTCACTTGAAGTAGTATGGGAGGGTGCTAGAACTAGGTTTCCACACCTTGGGGATGTCTGATGAGCTCTAGGAGTTTGCGGATTGACCCAGCGTGCACGTCGCTACGTGCATCTATTGTTCCCTCGTAGCTTGTGATGCTGCCATCGCACAACCCTACTTGGGGCACGATCTTTATTATTACCCAAGTTTGTTACTATTAACATGCTACTATCTGATTACTTAACTTATCTTGGTAAGTCTACTGATAATCAATAGTATATCCAACATTCATATAAGTGCGCGTGATAAACAAAATAGTACAAATGCATATAAAATCATACAAAACCAGATACCTAGTGTTTAGAATCAAAATTCTCTTTATTATTCTTCTTCTTGGGTTATAGACTCAACTTCACCCTACACACTCAGCTGTAGGGGTCCATGCACTCAGCTGTAGACTCTACGAGGTCTCTATGCACTCAGCTGCAGAGCCTCTTCCTACTATTATGACCAAATACACATAGACTCTTACTCTATGCTCGAACCATTTGTACTCATCTATCTCCAGTTCACTATATTTACAACTTAGAGCCTCGCTCTATTTATACAATCCCATGGCCAGTGGACCATGGGTAGGCCGACATGACATTACATTACATTACATTACATTATAACATTTCGGGCAAACAACCCTATGACTCAACCTATACTTCGCGCTCTGCGCCCACAATTCATGGAGTTTTATAATACATTTGACGAAAACTTGGGCCTTGAACCCCAAAACATGCTGTGAGGGGATCTGATGCCTAAAAGGTCCCCAACACAAACATCGCAACTCATCCACGATTCACTCAGTTGGCATGGCAATCTTAGCACGAAGTCCCTCCAACTAGTCCAGAATGACTTGAATTTTGGCAACACATTGAGCTGCTGCCTACTGTACCTACTACATTCTTACTTCTGAATCATCTATGTTTTAATTGTGTCCTTACCTCGATACCAACATCTGCTTCATGTGTTTATAGTCCCACACCTTTGTGTGGATCCTCGAGTCGCGAAGACTGTGCTTCAGCTGGTTAGTCAGTTAGCCAGCCCACCTGCGTACGGCTTCAAGCGAATGTCATTTGCTTTGCCTAGGAAGGGTTCTCCATTTTGTTTGGCTAGCTAGACCATGCCTCTATTTATGACTTCCTTAACTACGTATGGTCTCACCCACTACATTATGAATTTTTCCAGAAAATTTTGAAACTTACTTCCATACAGCAACACTAAATCATTTACCTTGAAGGTGCACAATTTGATATGGTGGTCATGTCAGGCCTTTTCACGCTACTTTTATACATACTGATGAAATCTAGCCAGAAACCATTCTTGCTCGACCTCTTCTAATTGCACGAGTCTTTCTTTCAGAGCTTCATGGTCCATAATGCATATGAGCGCCGCTATTCACACACTAGGTACGATGTATTCCATAGGCATGATAGCTTCCATGCCATAGACTAAATGTAAAGGTGTCTATCCCGTAAATTTCTAGCATGTTGTCTTATAAGCCCATGATATGGTAGGTATGCACAAGTCCCAATTGTTTCGTTGCACGTTACATACTTTCGTCATTGCAATCTCCAGTATTTTGTTGAATGCCTCTACTGTCCCATTAGCTTGTGAGTGGTACAGTATACTTTTCTGAGGATACACTTGAAACTCTTCTATGAGTGTGCCGATGGTTTCATTTACGAAATGTGTTTAGAAATCCTCATTAAGATTTTTGGACAGCCAAATCGTGTCAACACATTTTTGAACATAAACTTTGCAATCGTAGCTACCATGCAATCTTTGACTGGCTACGCTTTCACCCATCATGTCAGGTACTTAATTGCGATGATGATGTAGCGTGAGCCCATCTTTCCCTGAGGTTTGATCGGTCCCACAAATTCGATTACCCATTTTTCAAATAGCTACACTGTCATTTGTGGATTTAATGGCATCCCGTCCCTTCGTGATAGTTTTCTATTCCTTTGACATATATCGTAGGCCTTGCAGTGCACTTTTGAATCCTGGTGCAGGGTTAGCCACCATAATCCTACGCGAAGAATCTTCTATGCAGTCACGCATGTTGCATAGTGTCTGCCTGCAGTGCCCCCATGTGTTTTCACAAGGATATGACATTATTCAAATTCAGGTATGTATCTTCACAATATCTCATCATTGCCCATTTTGTAGAGGTGCCCTACGATGATAGAAAATTCCACCGTGCGCATCACAAATTCCTTCTTTTGTTGGACTGAGTATTCCTTTGATCCATTCCTTGTTGTTAGAAAATGTATTATATGTTCGAAGTGCCCATCTGCGACGCAAACTATAAAGAGTTGTGCATCAGGTAGTCCCTACTCCAAATCCATTGGTTCCTCACAGGTCTCGATTCATGACAAGTGATCTGGTCCTGCATTTAGGCATCCTGGCTTGACTATGACCTCAAAATCATATTCTTGGAACACTAAGAGCCATCTGCATATTCCACCCAACACAGGCTTATTCACCAGTTATTTCAATGTGGAATGGTCAATATACATCTTGAAATGTCCTCCAGGTAAATAGTGTCGGTATTTTTTGGAGTGTGTACACCATTTCCAACCCCTCGTGCTCAGTGGTGGAATAACTTTTTTTTGCTTTAGAAAATCTCCAACTTGCAAATGTGATCAGGTGATCCACACCCTCCATGCCCTCCTGTGTTAGTATGGCTCCCAGTGCAATACATGATGCATCAACATGTACATGAAATTCCATATCACATTTTGGGAAGACCAAGATTGGAGCGAAGGCCAGTTTCCTGTTCAGGACATCCAAAATTTTCATCAATCATCATTCTAGCAATATGTAACATCCTTTTCAATAGCTTTTCCATCGGCACTATTATTTGGGCATAACTTTTGATGAGCTACCTATAATATCGAGTGTGTCCCAAAGTAGCCTGCAGTTGTTTGACACTTCGTAGTGCTTCCAAATTGAGAATAACGACAATCTTCGTAGGGTCCACCATCAATCCTTGTTTGTATAACACATGTCTCAGTAGGTTTCTAAAGGGAACAAGGAATGTGCACTTCTTAAAATTCAGTGCAATCTGGTGTCAGCGGCAAGTACCCAACATCAAGTGTAAGCTTGCTACATGGTGCTTAACTAATCCAAAGACAGTTCAATAATCCAGATAGACCTCCAAGAACTTGTGGATGTATTCTTTGAATGCGGCCATAATGATGCGTGAAAATATAGTTGGTGCATTCTTCACTCCAAATGGCATAATGGTGTATTGAAAGCAATCCCATTTTGCTGTGAAGGTTGTTTGCTCCTATCTTCTGGCACGGTCTTGATCTGATGGCACCTTGAGAACTTATCCGTGAATGAGTATGCTTCCTGGCCACCAACATTTTCTAGTAATTCATCTGTGAATGGGGTTAGGAATGGATCATGTACACAGGCGTATTCTAGCTTTTTGAGGTCGACACATATTCTCATTTTGCCCTTCTGTTTTTTCTCATGTACTACCATAGGACTCACCCAATCAGATTCTTCCACTGGTTCAATAATTCCGACAACAAGCATTTTGTCGAATTTATCGCAGACCTTTTCTTAATACTTTGGATTCAAGTGGTAAGGTTGCTACTTAACTCACTTCGCATTGGGTTTCAAGGTGATCCTCATCATCTCTAAGTCACCAACGATCCTTTTTAAGTCCATAATTTTTCTCGAGATCAAGTATTGGTATTCACAGAGTAACTCAGTGACCTTATCCTCCATCTCATCATCCCAATAGTTCCCAAGCGTTGTGTACTTCGGCTCCGCCTTCGTTCCAATGTTGAACTACTTTGTCTTTAGCGTTGCGGTGATGTCGAGGTCATCAAGTGATGGTCCTCGAATCTCATGACAACCTTCTATTTCTAAAATTTTAATATTTTGTGGGTCCTCATCATCCTCCTCAACATTTACGTTGTAACACTCTTGTGTGCAACTCAACTGTGTCATCCATTCTGGTTGAAGTACTTCCATTGAAACCTAGGGTATTTTGAAGATAACTTCTTTTACTGCCTGTAGCGCACTGTCAACAATATCTGACAAATGATCTTCAAATGTGAAAGTTAACAAAATCCCTTGTGCAAGACATCTCATTGGCTCGTACCATGGTGGAGCTCCATCTCAGTATACCAATTCATGGGTATGAAATCCAGTGTATGACAGAATAAATGTACCCATTCAGGTTGTGGCTCTTCCCCATAGACCTTGGTCCATTTCACAAGGTGTGTGCGAAGATCATCTCATCTATCATATTTTTCTACTAGCCATATCCGTGGTTTCTGAAATTGTAGGCACATCATTCTTCTACATCCGTCCTAGTCCTCAAAACTTCCCTGATGTGTACCCCACCATCGTGCGGACATTGCACATAGTGGCCACTTCAGAGCATCAAATCACTGTTGTTTTGGTACTGTGCTTTCAAATTTGTTGAGGAATTCATCCACTGCTATCAACCCATCATATGTAGGTAGATCCCTTTCCTCTGTTGTCACTAGCACAATGATCTAACCATCACGTTGCAATTAAGTGTTGTTACTTTGTGCAACTGATTCTGCCATCGCTCTATCTCTTCGTCTGAATTTTAAGTGCAGGAGCTTTCGCGCTCCCAAGAAATCCTTCCATCTGTAGTTGGATTCACCCAATTCTCTTCTCGTGCAATTATCTTGTAAATACAATCGAGATTGTCATCACTATCATTGTCGCACACTAGTTTAGTGTATCGTGCTCCTTCGACTGGATCTAGCAGTACTACTATGCGTAGTGACTTTTTTTTTGAATATCATTTTGCACTTCTTCAGATTTATGACTCCATTCATATCGGTGGCCAAATATATTCCTAGTAGTGCGAGATAGGGAATACTATCATCAACAATCTCTATCACTTCAAAATGCACCTGCACACTCACACCTTCAATATCTACTACTACCCCTTGCAATCCTCCCATGGGCAAGATCTTCTGTTGGTTCGCCATTCCTAACTAAATAGGAGAGCATTATAGCATGATTCTGGCCATGTGTTCCCATGTTTGTTTTGGTAGTACATTCGCGTCCAACTTGAGATCTAGGATTACCTGATCCATTTCATACTCACTGATTTGCGCAGTCAACCTCATTTCCCTTCCCATGCGCAATGCATGCTTTCCAAGTTTCCAGATCATGCACAGTTTTGCTGACCCCGTGCACCTAGTGATAAGTTCCTATAGTCCTTTTACTGCCTTGCTATCACGTAGCAGTTTAATGCATGTCTCTAGAAAGGTAGTGAGCATTGAAGGATCCATCACTGGTTCTAGTTGATCCTTACTACCTAAAGTGGAGGCCTCCATGAAGCTCTTCTTAGCTTCTATGAATCTCTACTTCACATGTTCTAAAACAAATTCAGGTTCCTTTTTAGGAGCCTTGTGAACCCATGCAATTTCTTCTAACTTCTTACCTTTATCATCACCAGTGGTCGTATCGCTCCTGAGCATCATGTTTACATTTGGATCTTTTTCGCACAACTTAGACCTCATCATATGCAAATTGTGAGTGGGAGGGGGCTAAAGTACCCCTTTTTCGCATAGTCTCACTATCAATGTAGGGTAGTCTTCTACCTCATAATTAAATTGAGTATAGTACAAACATGATGTCCTTCTTATTTTTGTACAATCACAGGCATAGTGTCCTGGCCCTCCACAAGTGTAACAAATTAACTATCTGCGATACCTTCCTGGTCCCATTCCACCTCGACCTCGACCACGCCCCTAAAATCTAGCATGTGTCATTCTTGCATTTGGGTCAAGGGCTCACGTTTCAGTATACACCCTGTAAGCAGGAGTTTGATCCATCATTAGTTCATATCTTCTATAGGTGTATTCATCGTGGCCTACTGACCTGCAAAAATTAGAAAACAATTTCTGGGATGTCTGCGTATACTTCTGCAATAGATGACAATTATCTATAGTGTGCTTTCCTCCTATCTGATAGATCATGCACCATAATGCAAGCACCGTGCTTGGTCCTACCTATACCTTAGGTCTTAATGGCATCGGCCCTCCTCCTGCCAAGAAATTCACGAACACTAGATAGAGGTCCTTGTCATGCCCCTCGCCTTTGAATTTTATGCACGATACCTTCTTGTGCACCTTTGGCTGAGGTGTCCTGTCTTGTTTCAAACTCTACATCTCTAGACACAGATTTTCAGTTGTGGATGGACATTTTAGACTCCCAAACGAGGGTCTTGTATAGGGGTCTCATGCAATCTCACTTCCATTTCCAAAGCTTCGGCCTAGGTGGAAATTTTTTGTTGTTATAGCACCGTCCTTAAGTGCGGTGTTATTGATGCTACAAACCATGCATGGTGTTGTGCATCTATCAACGTCATGTTGGCTTCGAGAATCATACCCTTCAGTCTTTGGTCCAAATCCCATGGGGTCTCACCCTGGAGCATCGCGATCTCCTTAAACCTGATGATTGATTGTGTATCCAACTTTGGCCTGCTAAATTCCCTGTTCAGCGTGGTGTGGATTTCTATGATTCCTGCATTTGGATAGTCATTAGAATGCTCAATGTACAATGTTAATGCACAATCATGCAACACGCTCACCAGTGTAGCCTTCTTGATATTTTCATCCACGACGCTTGTGCTTCCCATACCACCCTTACCACGAACCAGAATTGGTCTGGATCTTCATTCCCTACTCCACTAAATACCATTAGTTTGATCGCATTCACCATACTGAACTGTGGTGGTGGCGGAGGTGGGGTGGGTGGATATGGAGGTGAGGAGGGTAAGATGGGTGGTGGTGTAGGCGGAGGTGGTAAGCACGGAATTCACTACCTTATTAGACTGACAGCGCTTCTTGGAGAAAATTTCGCCGGCTCTCCCTCGCTTTCCTGTGAGGGGGAAATTAAGGGACTGGTTTCTAATTCCTCAGTATTTCTACTTCTGTAGATCTTCCCACTTCATGTAGTCCCAAACATTAATTTATTCGCATAACCCACTTTTCACACAATAGCATCTTAATCCAAGTGTTCAAATATTTAATATACTTACCTCGTTGTCCCTTAAGGAAATGTTGCTCCGCCTCACTGTAGTTGATGGTCATGTCTACTGGGAACTCAGTGATAAATCCTCTTATAATTTGGTCGAGCCTATGGTCCACAACTCGCATGATCATATCTCCTGACGCTTCTAGTCTACGCACTAATTCTAGATCCCGCATGATTGGTTTTTCAAGCCTACACCTTCCTTGACTGTCTGCTAGCTTCACGATTCACTCATAGAACTTAGAAGGAAGGATGCAAAGAAAATCTTGTGGATTTCCATATACAAGTAGTGCTCCAACCACTGTTCCTTAGATACTCATGGATTTCTATTTAGGGGGCATCTATATTAGGGGGCATCTGTTATAGCTCCAAATATGACTCTCTGTATTTGTGATGCTTGGTTTATGGCCTAGGGCAACCCCTCCTTCCAGACTTGGTCCAAATGTTTTAAAAACAATGTTTTACTCCCTATACTCTACTTTGGACAGTGTTAAAATCATGTACACGTGAGTAAATCTATACCCAACCCATGTATATGTGTTAAAATGCTTAAAAAAATTAAATTTCCTAAACTATGGGTGGAGATCACAGGTTTTACCTATCGATTACCTATTAGTGCCCATGGCCCAACCCTTCCCAACTCTTTCCCAACTAAAAAACTAATTTGGGAGAAGTATAAAAATACTTCAATGGGAAAGCCTTAACGCAGAGAGAAGAGATATAATTACTATACTGAGACTGTCTCCTGATCAAGTCTGAAGAATCCCTATGCTTGAATCACTTCCCCAAGTTCAGGGAACCTTTATTTCCTTGAGTTTTGATGTTCTCTCATATGCTTGAAGATATCATAGTATTGGTTATGGAAGGAAGTTGTTGAAGACTGGAACTGGACAGACCTGGAGGACGGTTCCACTTGGAGCTGGAAGAGGAAGACTTAGGTGAACTCTTTCCATGTTTTTATTATATTTTTCTAAAATAAAAGAAATGTTGTCTTGTTCCTAATATCAACTTTTTTTATGCATCTGATGTTATTGTTATGGTTTATATCTGAATGAATATTGCAATGTATAACTAACCATCTATTTATATGATATAAAGTTGATTTCAGTATAATGCTTTATCTATAGGTTTCTATGTGTATTCGAATTGGCTGATTTGCAGGTTCGAAGATCATCAGGAGTTGTAGAGGGTTTGAACCTTGGCTGGAACTACCCAAACAAAGGACATCCAGGTATGTTCATCCTCGCATAGTTAGTTTGTTTAAGCATGTTGCCTAAGTCGAATGCTTGTTTCTTGTTGTAGAATACTCCTGCTCTACTAGGGTTCTGACCCAAAGCCCAAGGAGACTTATTCCCTCAACAATGTCTTCAACAATGTTGTATACCATCTCATTAGATACTAGCAAGGTTTTGGTTGGGAGTGAAGAATTGGATTGAGGAGGAGTTGTTTGAGTGGATTTGGGAGAAGATTTCTTACCTATTGCTTTATATTTGAGAGCAAGAGTTGATGATTTTTATTTTTTATTTGTTGTGGTGAATCAATAGGGTTGTTTATTCTGGGAGCGACAAATAATGCTTCTTGTGATTCTTCATTATCTGAAAAAGGAAGAATGAAATCTCACATTCCTTGTAATTCAACTATCTCTCTGTGATCAGTGTTGGGTATATGACCAAAGTCCCACATTGACTAGAAGTGGGGAGGATCATGGGTATATAAGGATGGACAAATATCTCCATTGGTATGAGGCCTTTTGGGGTAAGTCCAAAAGTAAATCCATGAGGGCTTAGGCCCAAAGTGGACAATATCATACCATTCTGGAGATATGTGGTGTCCAGAGTCCTTACAATAATTCTCTGTAGAAGATGTCAATATTACCAGACAGAAAATCGATCTGTAACAAGTATGGTCTTGCTATAGATGACCCCATAGTAAAAGGAAGAAAAGCTAAAAAGAAGGCCAAGAAAGAAAAAAGACAAGAGTACAAAAAATATCCATAGAGGAAAAGAAAAGGGCCCAAGAAAGGATACTATATATATGTGCCAAAAACACATTACTATGAACCCAAGGATATTCATCTGTAGACACATAAGAAAGATCAATGGAATAAATTGATTTGTTGGCTCTATGGCCAACCTGGACATAACTCCAGTCCCTTTCCTTTATCAGTAGAATCTAAGAGAAACAGAGGAAATAAATCCTTTGAAGCTCCAGAGAAGAAAAGAATAGAAAAAACAGAAGGCATGGTGCCAACCCTATGTTATAAATGTGGTCCTAAGAATCACAAATCTAAAAATTGTCCAAACATCTCATTTAGATAACAGATACAGGAACGAAAACTCTGTTCAACATCTGAATCCTCTGAAAGTTCTTCTTCAGAATGCTTTGATGAAGAATTAAACATGCAAATGAATGACTGTGACTCCACTGATTTAGACAACTGTTAGTGTGAATCAAGCACTAAATCAAAAATCTCATTTAAGAAAGACCATGTTTCTTAGCCAAAGGAGAAGGTTCCCATGGCAGAAACCATGGACAATGCAAAAACAAAGCTACTTTCCCAGATCAGAACATTGGGAGAAGGAGAAATGAAGGAAAAGTTACTAGAAACTTTTCTAAGAACAATGCAAAAAAAAACATGGGAGCAGTAGCAAGACTGCCTCCAAAACTGAACCAAAGGCATTATTCATCAATGCCTCATTTGAAAGAAATACAAGATCTTTCCAAAGAAGCCAACAAAAATCTAAGACCAGAGCCCTCACATTAGGAGAAGTCAGCCAGGAGATTCATCATCTCAAAAAAGAGATTGTCTCTCTAAAGGCACAGGTCTCTGAGTTAGAAAAGGGGAAGAAATCTAAGGATGCATATGATGAATACTACACTAACCCAAATATTGAAATATTTGAAGAAAAAAAGGATGATACTGTAGGATTCGCCGAGATGAGAGTAATGGCTATCCAGTATCAGTAACATCGTGTTATGCTAGATATCTATATAAATGGTGAAATGTTTTCCCTATCAACACTTATTGACTTTGGGGTAGATGTCAATATTCTAAATTCAAAAATAGTACCTGCAAAGTATTAGGTAAAATCCTTTAGACAAGTGATTGGGTTAGGAAACAAAGATATTTTGTATGAAGTCCCTCAAGCCTCTATTTTCTTTAAAAAGAATTGCATCAAATTAAAATTTGTTGTTGTAGACATTCATGTTGAATATATTTTGGGGAATGTATATTTAGCAACTGTGAAACCACATGTATCAGCTACATTGAAAAATGGCAAGGCTGGTTATTTTATATTTGTACCAAGCTCAGATGGAAAATTACAAACAATCAAGTTACCCTTTGTCTCTACTCCCAAAGTGTCTACTATGGTACAAGCAATCCAGCAGATCGAAAAGGCAAAAAATAAAATTGAAGAGCTCAAGGAGCTAAAGACCACCATAAAGATAGGAGACTATCTTCAGACTCTTATAATCAAAGAAAGGATCTCAACTCTGAGATCACATATAGAAAAAGAATGTTGTGCTGAAGAACCAAATGTGTTTTTGCATAAAAAACAACACTGTGTAGAATTTCCCTACAAAGATAAGCATGAAGGGAAACCCTGCAAGAGCATAGCAATCCCTATGAACAAAGAATATAGAGATTTATGTCAAAAAGAGATAGAAAGCCTCCTGGAAAGAAAGAGAATCCAACAGTCCTTGGAATTGCTATGGTTTTTATGTTAATAAACATTTGGAACAGTTAAGAGGTATCCCAGGACTGGTCATAAACTATAATCCTCTTAATACTATCCTCTCAGATGATACTTACCCCATTCCTCACAAAGGAAATCTTTTAGCAAGAATAGCAGGGGCTAAAGTATTTTCTAAACTTGATATGAAATTAGGATTTTAGTAGGTGGCAATTAATGAAGATGATAAGTTTAATATTGTTTTCATTGCACCAACAGGACACTATGAATGGAGCGTCATGCCTTTGGGAATAAAGCATGCCCCCTCCAAATTCCAGAAGCTTATGGATAATATTTTCAAGCCATATTTTGATTGGTTACTAGTATACATTGATGATATACTTATATTTTCTAAAATCATCCATGGTCACTTTAATCATATCCAGAAATTTGTACAACTTGTCAAAACCAATGGATTGGTTCTTAGCAAGAAAAAGAATGAATTATTTCAAACAAGTATCAAGTTTCTTGGCCATACAACTAAAAATGTGCAGATCATTCTACAAAAACATGCTCTGGAATTTGTTGATAAATTTCCAGATATTATCACCAACAAAACTCAAATACAGAGATTCTTGGGATGTTTAAACTATGTAAGCAGCTTTTACAAAGATTGCGCCAAAGATAGATTATTACTCAACAGAAGACTGCAAAAACATCGAGAACCTTGGTCTGAGGCCCACACTGAAGCTGTCAGAAGAATTAAAATGAAGGTAAAAACTCTTCCTATTCTTCATGTCGCTGATGAAGATTCTTTCAAAATTGTTGAAACAGATCACAACAATGAAGGGTGGGGAGGAATTTTGAAGAAAAAGAAAGAAGGAAAATAAAAAATAGTTCAGTTTGTCTCAAGGACTTGGCACCCACCTGAGAAAAACTATTCTACTATAGAAAAAGATGTCAAAGTAGCATGGAACTGCATTGATAAATTTGATATCCACCTAATACACAAAAAGTTTATCTTAAGAACAGATGCCTTTGCACTAAAGAAAGTCCTTAGTAAAGCTATAAAGAAAGCAGGAGAAGCTAAGTTCACAAGGTGGCAGGCTCTATTTGTAGATTGGCTTTATTTGAAAATTTAAACTTTGAAGTCGAACACATTAAAGGAGAAAATAATTTCTGCCTGAATTCCTAAGTAGAGAATATTTAAATCAGAAAAACACTGCCATATTGATAGTAACAGAATGGAACCCTTCCCAACATACAGAGACTCTAAGAAGTATTTTTGAAACATAGAACTGGGAAGAATACTGTTCCAAATGGAAAGCAACATGGCAACTAAGAAACACAAAAGTGCTCGATGAAAATTTGCAACCTCATTCAGATATTCAACACTTAGTACCTAAAAGAAAAGTCTACCCAAAAGGTAGCAAACGGATACACAACATGGTGTACCAGAGGAGTATGATGGCCGCACATTTGGTTGAAGAATCCCTAAGCCAAAATTTTAGAGATATCCCTATGATCTCGACAGAAGGAAGAAATTAGAGGAGAATCTTCCACAAGTATCTTTCCATAAATGTGACCAGATGGTTAGGATGGTATGGCATGCAAGAAATGTGGCCACAGGGTAATACAAGCATTATCTTTTTGGATACCATTTACAACTTTTCAGACTACAAAAAGTTATGGCGGGACTTCATGAATGTAGATGGAAAAAATGAAGCTCACTACACAAGAGTAAAATTTGAGGCCACAGGGACCACACAAAGACAACGGCAAGGTGAATGGCTTCAAAAATGGTTGAACTATTTCAACCTCAACAAGATTGCTATGGATCCTCTTTTCTTTCGACGTGACTTTTGATATGAATCTAACACTTGTGGATTTTTAACTGAATGTTGGCATTCTCCATGTAAAACTATTGGATATGTCAATAATTATCAAGACAGTCAAATTCTTGGTTATTTTATGAAAAGACACCATGAATGGTTAGCCATGACTAAGATTAAATACAAAATCGTCTTAAGAAAGCCTATGATTATACGGAGAATTTATACAAAGGCTTGGGATTCTTGTAGATATTCTCAGATAATATTTCTAGGGGCCACACCCTTGGGAGACTAATGGTTCTCGTGGGGTTGTCCTTAAAGCTTCTGCAATGTAATAATTATGTCTAGTCACAAGACTAAATGTGACCATTTTTCTTGTGGGCTTTTCTTTTTAAAAGCATCCACTATGTAAAAGTTATTTGCAGTACAATGTTCTCCATGGGATTCATTGAAATCTTCCACATTGTAACTTATTACGAAGATTCTTCAGTCACGAGACTCAGAGCAATTCTCCAACTTTTGGTGAGCTTTGAGCCACATCTCTTCGACTGACGAAGATGGTATTGAATATGTCTGCTTAACTGTCAGATGTTTGTCCCCTCATTTTCCCATATAAGGAAGGAGTAAGGCTCATTCTGGGCATTCGAGGTGTGAGTGTGATTTTGGTTATGTTTTTGAGTTCTTGAGTCTAAGGAGGAATTTCTTTCTTCCATCTCTTTAGAGTCAGATCTGAGAAACCTACACATCAAAGTGAGAGCTCTCGTGAGAACCTAAAGTGGCATATAAATCAAGGAAATATGATATCAGAGATCATAGGTTTTGATTGGTGACACATAACAAAACTTCGATAAGGAATTCTCTAATATAAGGGAGCAAAGGAGGGTTACATGATTGTGGGTCTCCAATAATTTCAGCCACTTTCTAATATATATCACTGAACTATTATTATAAATGTTTCCAAAACAATACTCTGGTAACTTAAAGTTATGTTGTTTGTTTTGTAGAGAGTCATTTCCACATGTTCTAACACGATCTTGGTCTCGGGGCTATGTTTTATCCATTAATATAAATAATCAAAATTTTTAAAACCAATAATTATTTACAAAGCCTATTAACAAACAAACTTAATCAAACTTAGGAAAACTATAAAATAAAACAAATGTAAATAAAAGGCACATTAGACTTCAAATGAAGTAAACACACTCAAAACCTACATGCAATGCAAAAACGGTCCCCATATTTTCATTATATGGCTAAAATAAAAATTAAATGGGGTCTTGTTGAGTACTACAACAATTGGTGACACACTAGGTGAAGCAATTATCTCTAGGAAAATACCATGGAAGTTCAAAGAAAAAGGAATAAAAATAAGATGCTAGGAATAAGCTTTTTTTTTTTAAATATCTGTGTAAAAACCATTTAGAATTCAACACGTGCATAATATATCTTGTATTATATATAAGAGTATAATCATATTTTACAAATTTATGTGTAGATGTAGCTTAAACTAAAGAAAATAAAGTTTATTTATGAGTTCAGCTTAAATATATACTCAAACATCACAGGTGGTGCCACTACTGCCAATAATCATCCATAGCCTCGATAGGGTCACCTTTTAACCCTTGGAATTATCAATATAACATCCATTAGTTTATACTTTAGAGGAACAATTAATAATTATTTTATTTATCTTTGGTTACCTTGAAAGCCAGTGTCCTTTCTTGGTGGCCAGATATTGACAATGTCATACACTAGTACTAATAATAGCGAATAGGTCGGCTCGTGATGAGACCTCCTATCTTATAACCATTTGCCTACAAACCATTATCCTGGCTTGGTAACCAATTGTGATATGTCACTAATATCAATTCCTATGATCATGGTAGGTTAGCTCTTGGTGAGACCCCCTATCTTTCAAGTCTTTTATTATTTTTGAATTACACTTTGAACTATTTTATTAATGGATGGGGAGACAAATCCACTTCTTAAGAGATCGGGATGACTGGAAGAGTCATAAGATGCTAAGCTTTTATTGATGAAATTTGTTGCTTTAGTAGCTAAATATGTTATAGATTATCATATGATAGAATTAACCCTTAAAGTGTTAAGCTCAAAGATCATTTAGATGAATGATGATTATGTTGGTTGTGGAGCATGCTTATCTTCTATATTCAAAGGTTTCAGCCGGATGTATACCCCACGAAGACTGTACACCCCTCCATGCGGGGGGTGTGGAGGGGACTTGTCCCCCACGCAGGGCTCTCGAGGGGCTAATCCCCCCCATCTGGGGGGTCCGGGGGCTAGCGATCCCCCGGCGGGGATTCAAGGGCAGCACCCTGGAAGCTAAAAATATATGTAAAATTGCCTTGTAAAAGTCTAGTAATTTCTTGTCAATCTAGGTTGTTCATTAGGTAGATGATCTGACGGTAGAAGTTATGTTTAATTTAGGGTTTTTTTCCCTAGAAGGCAACCCCTCACTATATATGAGGGAATTGTATTGCGTCTATGGATATCTGTACTCTGAGTGAGGAAGAGAGCGAGGAGATTGAGAGTGAAGAGGGAGTTACAATGGATCTATTGTAGGTTGTATCTCTTCAGTTTGCTGGATAATATAATAAAAGAAGGATTGTTTGTTTCTTCGTGGACATAGCCCAAACTGGGTGAACCACGTATATCTGTGTCTCTCTTGTTTTATGTGTTTTCTATGTTTATATTTCTGCAATATTTTATATGTTCCATTGCTCTGTAATATCTAATTGTCTAACAATTGGTATTAGAGCCGAAGGTCTATTTGGTTGATAAACTTGCAGGAGAGAAGGGTTCATGGTTCAAGTGGGAGCAATGGCGGAAGATGGTAGGTTTAGCGTCAAAAAATTCAATGGCCAAAACTAGCAGTTGTGGAAGATGTAGATGGAAGATTATCTGTATCAGAGAGATCTGTACCTGCCATTGAGAAGAAAGACAAAGAAGCCAATGAGTAAGACAGACATAGAATGGGATATTCTTGATAGAAAGGCACTTGGAACAATACAGCTATACCTAGTGGCATCGATAGCATTTAATATTTCAAAGGAAACGACAACAGAGGGTTTAATGTCGGCATTAGCCAAAATATATGAAAAGCCCTCGGCCTCAAATAAGGTATTTCTTATGAAGCATTTATTTAATATGGAGATGTCAGAAGGTGGATCTATTGTAGACCATTTAAATGATTTTAATATAGTTACAAGGCAGTTAAGTTCTGTAGGGCTAGATTTTGATGATGAAGTTAGGGCTCTGTTATTTCTGTGCTTATTGCTAGAAATTTGGAATGGTTTAGTTATGGCCATTAGTAACATTGTTTCTGGATCTAGTACTTTAAAGTTTGATGACGTTGTCAGTGCAATCCTTAGCGAGGAAATGCGACAGAAAAGCTCCGGTGAGACATCAGGTAATGCTTTGACTGCAGAGAATAGGGGAAGAAAAATGGAAAGAGGAAGGAGATTTTGATATCGCAGTAAGTCAAGAAAAGGAAGATCCAAGTCTAGATCGGGGATAGTGTGCTGCAACTGTGGGAAGAAAGGACACATGAAGAAAGACTGCAAGTCTCGGAAGGGAAAAGAAGGAGACGTGCAGCAAGAAAACAATCATGAAGCGAATGTAACAGGTGATGTGTTGCAAGATGCTTTGGTTCTTTCATTAGAAAATATTATTGATGCCTGGGTGGTAGATTCAAGGGCCTCATTCCATGCCACACCTAATAGGAAACATTTTCATGATTATGTTCAACGAGATTTTGGACAGGTTCGATTGGGTGATGATAAACCCTGTAAAATCATTGGAATGGGTACAATTTTCATAAAACAACAGAATGGAAATCAATGGCTATTCAAAGAGGTAAGGCAGTTCTAGATCTGAAGAAAAATCTGATTTTGACAGGGCAGTTGGGAGGTGAAGGTTGCGTAAGTACTTTCACAGATAAAACTTGGAAGATCACTAAAGGATCTTTGGTAATAGCGAAAGGAGGAAAGGTTGGCACATTTTATTTATGCAATGGTATTTCTAATTCTGTTAATGCTTTATCCTCTACAGGAGAAGATACGGCATTGTAGCATCATAGGCTCAAGCACATCAGTGAGAAGGGGATGCAGATTCTTCACTCAAGAAATTTGTTACCAGGTTTCAAGCATTTTGATTTAGAATTCTGTGAAAATTGTGTCTATGGAAAATAGAAGAGAGTCATATTCCTTATGGTTGGGAAAGAAAAGAAGAGCGAAAAATTATAGCTTGTGCATACAGATGTATGGGGACCTGCTTAGGTATCATCTCTTGGTGTATCTTGCTATTATGTTACTTTTATTGATGATGCAACCAGAAAAAACTGGATTTATTGTATTCGAAATAAGTTTGATGTATTTGATACTTTCAAGAAATGGAAAGCTTTGGTTTAAAATGAGATAGGGAAAAGGTTGAAGTGTCTCAAATCAGATAATGGAGGTGAATATTGTAGAAAATAGTTTGATACGTACTGTTCAGAGAATGGAATTTGCAGAGAGAAGAGAGTTCCATGAACACCACAAGAAAATGGTGTGTCAGAAAGGATGAATAGGAAATTCATGGAGCATGCAAGGTGCATGTGATTGTATGTAGGATTGCCTTTACAATTTTGGGCATATGCTGTAGACACTACTGTTTATCTAATAAAAAGAGGGCCTTCAAGTTCCTTAGATGGTGGTATTCCAGAGGAGGCATGGATAGGTGAAAAGGTAAACTACTCATTTTTAAAGACTTTTGGTTGTGAAGCCTGTGTCCACATTAATAAAGAAAATAGAACAAAGCTTGAAGCAAAATCAAAGAAATGTACCTTTTATTGGATATGGTGTTAATGATTTTTTTTATCGCTTATATGATTATGAAAATCACAAAATCATTAGGAGAAGAGATGTAATATTCAATGAAAAGGTATTTTATAAGAATTAGTTGCAGGAAAAGAAACAGAAGAAAAAGAAAACAGAGAATACACAGTGCTTGAAGATATCACAAGAAAAGTGATGGTGCCTAAAAATCATAATGAACAATAGCTAGAAGAACAACCACAACAGTAACAAGCACCTCAAACACCTGAAAGTGGTGTTAGAAGATCTACCAGGATAGGTAGACCTTGTGAACGATACTCTCCCTCATTATATTATGTATTTTTGACTGATTTTGGTGAACTAGAATGTTATGAAGAAGCAGTGCAGGTAGAAACCAGGAAGAAGTGGGATTAAGCCATGAAGGAAGAAATGGACTCTTTAGCACATAAATAGACTTGGGATTTAGTCAGGTTGCCTGCAGGTAAAAGAACATTACAGAACAAATGGGTTGACAAGTTGAAGGAATAAGATGGAGGTAGTAAAAGGTATAAAGCTAGACTTGTGGTGAAGGGGTTTGCACAGAACAAAGGTATTGATTTTGATGAAATATTTTCTCCTGTTGTTAAAATGACTTCAATCAGAACTATTTTAAGTCTAGTAGTAGTTGAAGATTTGCATCTTGGGCGGTTAGATGTAAAGACAACCTTTCTCCATGGGGATTTGGAGGAAGAGATATATATGCAGCAACCACAAGGATATGAGGTAAAAGGGAAGGAGAAACTAGTGTGCAGGTT
>APFE031017681.1:30216-57079 GCA_000404065.3 Pinus taeda
AAGCTTGTAAAAAATAAAGAGGTACTTGCCAGAAATGGTGGGGGAAAAGAGAGAAGAATGAGCCTATTTGTTATCCTTTTGTCTCAGAAAAAACATTATTACCACTCTTGAACACAACACTTTTTCATTCACCTGGGTTGGGAAATACTTTGCCTCACAGTTGACCAAACCACATTGAAATTCTTCAGTCGGGTTCCGGGAATTAACTTTGAGTCATTCATCACCAAGCCATCTGTTGTGTCATTATGTGTTCAAGAGGTCTGCAAACAAAACATTCAACTTCAAAATACCTATCATCCATTTTTACCATCCCTGAGTTAGTCCTTACAGCAACATTTCTTCAACTTGAACTATGATTTCGTGTTGTGGGCTTGCCTGCGACGGGTCGCTTTCTATCGACATCAGCACATTATCTAGAGAGATGACTTAGAAATCGTCAGTACCTTGAAGTCTGCATGCATCAATGGCAGGTTTCTCGCCTTCGACGTCAGTTTACATCATTGACTTTCGATCCAAGGACTCCGTGAAATGTTCGACATCGACTCATTCATTCACATCTCATGGATTGTACTGGGTACTTTGAGAACCATTGACATCACTGGTGGTCTCCCTCACACTTGTTAACAGTTTAAATCATTTACTGGTAATCAAGTGGTTTCTACCATGTTCGACATCGACTCATTTATTCGCATGGCTAGAATCGTACCATTTTGGGAAGTAGAAATGAAGACCCTGGATCTAGCTTCCACCATCCAGGCTGCGAGGAGTTTTGTATTCATTATATAGTAGACCAATTATAAGCAGATGGCTACGTCCATATTGTTTCTACATGAGTCTATGATTATGATGTACTACGAAATCATTCTTGTATCAGAGTAGTAGTTAGTCTGTTAGTTAAAGTTTTTTTATCTGAGTATGGGAATGCCTACCTCAGCGATGATATAATCTTATACATGTATTTTGTGTTGAAAATTGCAGGTTCTGACTGGGCTCTCCACAAGATAATCCTTGAAATGATAAAGTACTTCGCCCTTCCTAGATGATATAAAACCCTAATCTATTACAGGCTTCGCACTTTAGGGGGCAATCTGTTACACTAAAATTTGTCACCATGACTATTTGCAGTTAGTATGGCTCCATCAACTATCATACTATCCTCCTTGGAAAGTCTCATACCTTTGCTCTCCATGTCAAACTTCAAGAAAGAGAGAAAGTCTTTAAAAATCTATTTATCTCTGGGTACGCAGTTTCTCTCAGCCTTACCTGTGTGTACGCAACCCAAGTTCACAATACCTGTGTACTTGTACACTCTGTATGTAAAGGGGTGGGTGCGTACTCCTGTAAAGGTCAAAAGGCACGAGTTTCATCTTAAAAAAAGTTACTTGTGGTCATTTCTAGAGAATTCTAGAAGCTTGTTCGACGTGTATTGAGCGCCTCCAGATGGTTCATGTATCCCTATGAAAGAGGAACTTATCCCATCAAGAGGGGAGCTACCCCATCCAAAGAGGGGCTTATCCCATTGATGTTGGACTTGATTAACTTCCTCTAAAGCACTATAAATACAAACATTGCGCCAGAAGGGAGGGAGGTTGAAAGCTGAATATTCCTAAGGGTAAATGTTGTTGAAATTAGGACTTCCTTGTAGAAGCTTGTGATGAGAGATTCCCATCCTTTCTTGTTTCATTTGGAAGTGGGTGAGCTTATCAAAGTAAAGGAAAAATCTTGTTGGACCCTAGGAGGGACCTGCACAACACCAAGGCTCAGGTTGTAATGGTTTCTTTTGTTTCCTATTAATACAAATAAGTCCATTCTTCGCAACAATTTGTTATTTATGAGTTGTTTCATATACTCCTTGGTATGTATGTTAAATATGTTTTATTTTATGAGATATTCAGGTGCTATTTAATTGTTTGATTGTTAGTGAATGCAGGTTTTGGAGAGAAGGAGGAGCTCATCCGGATCGACGAGGCTGGACTACTACAACAGCGTTGGACTACAGGTAGGATCTGAACACTTGATTTCTTGTATGGTAAATGCATATTTAGAGAAGGATTGTTCTTAATTGTCTTGTTTGTCACTAGAAAGCCTTAAGCTTCTAGGGAGGTTGGTTTTGTCCGCAAAATTAACTCTTTCCGCATGACAAAAAGGCATTCACAGAGTTGAAACGTCACCTCAGCTCTACACTAGTGCTCACATTACCAGACTTGCAACAGCCATTTGAGATCAAGACAGATGCCTCTGACTATGTTTTTGGGGTAGTCCTTACTCAATAGGGGCATCCAGTGGCATATCACAATGAGACACTTTCAGACACAGTCTGGAAGTATCCCACTTATGACAAAGAGATGTATTCCATTGTGCAGGCCTGCCGATAATTGAAGCATTACATTTTTGGGAAGTAAATGGTCATCCACACAAACCGTTGACCCTTGTAGTTCATACAGATGCAAGGGAAGTTGCAGAATGATTGTCATCAGAAGTGGTCAATATACCTGTAACAATTCCATTTGAATATCAAGTATAAGAAGAGTAGTACCAATAATGTTGCAAATTGCCTCAGCGGACCACTGATCATGGCATTAACCACCATGCTCAACTCTTGTGGTCACGAGACTTATGAAGTTGCATAATGATCACCATCAGAAGTGGTTCACATACCTGCAAGCGTTACATTTGAATATCAAGTATAAGAAGGGCAGCACCAATAATGTTGTATATTTCCTTAGCCAACCACCGATCATAATGTTAACCACTGTTCTCAACTCTTGTGGGCATGAGACTTCTAATTGGCCACTTCTCTACAAAAGTGACCCAGAATTTGGCCACACATACCAAATGCTCTTGGAGGGTTAGCAAGCTCCATATTTTCAAATCTAGGATGCCCTATTATGCCACCTGGGACACCTTTGTATTTCTTCAAGAGAACATGCCAAGATGATTTTCGAGGCACACTACAATCAGGACTCTAGGCATATTGGGGTCGGGAAAATGGTGGCCATACTATAGAAGTATTTCTATTAGCTGAATCTTCGACAAGATGTCAGGAAGTACATCAGATCTTTCACTGCCCGTGCCATTAACAAACCGACTATTAAGAAGCAAGGCCTCTATACTCTATTACCTACCCCTAGTCGACCTTGGAATCCATCTCCATGGATTAAATGTCAGGCCATACTTTTACTAAGCATGGCAATGATTGTGTTTTTGTAGTCATTGACAGATTCTCAAAGATGGCCATTATGGCAGCCTGCAAGAAGAATATCACAACGGAAGCCACTGCTAAACTCTTCTTTGAACGAGTATGGGTACACTTTGGGATCCCACCGTCTATCATCTCAGGATGGGACAACAGGCTCCTCAATACATTTTGGTCCAGTCTCTGGTTGATGCTGGACACCAAGCTCACTATGTCCACAACTCTCCATCACCAAACTAATGGTCAGACAGAGGTCATTAACAGTATGATCGTAAGAATTTTGTGTATGTACAACTCAAAGCATCCATGCACATGGGATGAGATCCTCCCTTATGTCTAGCACAACTATTACTGGGCTATCCATAGCTTGAATTGCCACAACCATTTTCATGTGGGCTTGGGTTTCCAACCACAATTTCCCATTGATGTGGCCATGCCATTTGTAGAGACTCATGCACATTCATCTCATGTCCATTCCAAAAGTGATAAGGAAAACAAATTCATTAAGAACATCCGAAATATCTGCCAGTAGGTCCACAACATTATAGAGAAATAAAATGCCAAGTACATGTGGCGACATGATCAACATAGGGTGCCACACATGTTTCAAGTGGGCGACAAAGTTTGGTTGCATTTGAAAAAGAAATGCCTTACCAGAGCCTATTGGAAACTCAGACCACTCCGATATGGTCCTTACACCATTACCATGGTGGTAGGAGACAATTCATTTGAGCTCAGCATTCCCCTATTCCTTGGCCTACACCCAATGTTCAACGTGGACCACCTTCAACCATACCTCCCACCATTGCTAGACACATCAAATTTTGTAGAACAACTCACACCTATAGAGTTAAATCACGATTATATGGAACAAGCCACAATCGATTGGCTCATGGACAAGCTGATCAAGGACACTTGACAATAAAGGATCCAAATATATTGAGTTGTTAAAGCAGGCCAACTCTTCACCAGGGCAAGCAACTCACCAGGGAAAATGTTCAGCAAAATTTTCCTCATCTCATGATACAATGATTTGGAACTTGACATTCTTGCATTCCTTGGCATGCACCTAGTGTTCAATGTGGAATGCCTTTGGCCATACCTCCCACCATTACTGGACACATCAAATATTGTTCAGCAACTATCACCAAGAGAGATCAACCTAGATTGCATGCAACAAGGAACCACTGATCAGATCATAGACACATAGATTAATAACACTCACAAAGACAGGGTCCAACTGTATCATGTTTTTAAGGATGACCAACCACTACACCAAGGAAAGTGGTTCACAAGGGACCAAGTTCAGCATAATTTCCCTCATCACATGGAAGCACTGAACACAATGGATACCCTTTCTTCCTAAGTGTGGAGGACTGATCCAATTGGATATTGGTGGCCACATGCCTATTCCTCCTAGACCCCCAACAATGCTTCTTTTAGTTTTCTTAGTTGTAGAACAAATTACTATTTTTGACAAATTTTCAGGTCCTAAATGTCAAGAACCATTTCAAGGCCCTGAACAACTTTTTTACAAATCCAAATTGCCATGGGCAAGGTTTTTCCTAATAAACACTTTTCCCTGAAATATATTTTCTAAATGGGTATCGTGCATGCCAAACAAAGATCATATGGTTGAATTATGATCCTAAGAAGTTGATGTTCGAACTAATTCCAATAAGGCCTACAAATGTTTGGTGCTTGATCTGCTATGGTTAAATTTTTGGATGTTTAGGGTTTCCCATTGTATGTCAGTGATAAAAATAATTCCAAGCCTTATTGTAACATAATTCAGAAGGGACGTAGTCATAATATCTCTTCCTAGAGATAGCTACCATCACCCAATCTAGTTTATTTCCATTATGAATGTAAACATTTTCCAGTGTTTGTTATTAATGAATTCAAGTTTCATTTTCATTGTAGCTCCTCATTTCTATTTAAATTTGTATTTCATTTCGTTTCTGGATAAAGTTTGATCATGAATATTCTTCTGATAGAAGGAACACTTAGATGGACTTCCATATAGTCAGTGCTTCCCGAGGCAATATAATACTATTTGCAAATGTTCTCCATGATGCTTCTTATTTTTGGAGTAGATGGGAAAATCATGTAGGAAGAATTGTACAAAGTAGTCTATATACTTATGAAAAACAAAATTTATAAGATTCATGAACACTGGAAGTGCATTAGTCAAACTTAATGGCACCACTGTGAACTCGTAATGCCTAAAACGTGTTTGGAATGCTATATTAGGAGTATCACTATCTTTAATTATTAGTTGATGATAACCAAGACGTAGATCAAATTTTGGAAAGATAGAATCCCCTTTCACTTGGTCAAAGAGATCATCCATTCAGGGGACTAGATACTTATTATTTATTGTAGCTTGATTTAAGTATCGATAGTTTATACATAGTTGCAAGGAATCATCCTTCTTCTTGAAAAAAATTATAGGTGCACCCTATGGTGAGATAGTAGACTAGATGAGTCCTAATTTTAATAGACCCTTTTGATGTATTTGTAATTGTTGAAGCTTTGGAGTCGTCACTCTATAGGATGTTTTAGAGACTGGTTATGTTCTAGGTTTTAATCCTATTCTGAAATCAAGCTCCTTTTTAGGAGGTAATCTTGCAATTTCCTCTGGAAAAACGTCCATAATTTTGGGAAGTACAAGATATTTCTCTAATGGTGGTCATTTCTCCTTGCTTTTATTCCATACTTCATATATTTAAGAACCTTTCCTTAGGAAATGCTTCATTTGCAGGGTTGAAAGGAGGCATACAAACACCTTCCCTTTAATATGCTAGATTTCAATCGACTCACCCTCATCATTTGTATATATAATTCATTTTCCATAAAAGCACATGAAAACTTGGCGAGTTTCAAACCAATCCATCCCTATTATGAGGTCGTAATTTCCTTAGGTTGTGGCATATACAATTAACTTAGTCGAACAAACTCCTCAATCAACCACATGTTCCTCAACAGTTGACATTAGCATGGAAAATTTTAGGGGCTAATATTCGCAGGTGGGCAAATTTTCGATATTTTTTGCAGAAAAGAGATTCGCCAATTTCCATTTTTTATAAAAGTGATTCGCCCAAATTTTACAATATAAAATTATTTACCTTAAAAATCACTAAATTTATATAGAGAGTGTATATAAAATCATTATAAATTTGATTTTTTTTACAAATACATCAATAAACATTTTATAGTTTGCATATTAGGGACTAGTGAGATTCACCAATTTTTTAAACTTCAAGATAATTTTCCATCGTTAAATTTTTCCATGGACACTACCGGCCATAGCTCCCCTAAATCCATTTCTACCTATATAAAATCATGAAACTATCAGTTGCACGAAATTCAAGATTTTGAGTTTCGTGTTATTAATTATATTTGATGAATCTACTATAGGGACTACTGTTCTTCTTGGTTTTTTTGCTACTACATGGATTCCATGATTGTATTTGGTATTTAATGATGATTCCTTTCCTTCGTTATGTAAAACAATTGACGAGGCCCCATGCATCCCCAATAATTAACATGTGGTGATACCCTTGTGCCATTTTGTGACATTCTTGGAAAGGAGTTTCCTCCCCTCACGCTTCTTCCTCTATTGAAAGTTCCTTGAGAGTCCCACTGTCTCATGTTGGACCCTAATGAAATTGCATATACAACATTAGCTACTATTGGATTCCTTGATGCTACTCTTGTTGGAGTAAACCTACCATCGTAAGGATGTGGCATCGAACTACCTCCCTTGAAGAAGTTTTGGGGGGTCTTCCTTAGAAATATTAGTTGTGGGGGTCTCATTGGCCTGATCTTCCTTTTGATCACTAGTTTCTCCTATGAATAATGGGCACATTCAAATAATCCTACTACTGATGGCCTCCACATTTTGACCATGGCCCTGATTCAAGGGTCTAATCCATACACGAAATGCTCAGCTTGGTGTTCATTAATATCTAGATAAGGAACATATTTTACAAGATTCATAAACCTGATATGATATTCTTGCACTCTTTTGTTACCTTGGACTAAGACATGAAAGGCTTTGGCTTGTTTCACTTTAAAATACGGTGACAAGTACTTTGCAAGAAATGCTTCCACAAACAACTCCCAGAGGATGTTTTCCAATATGAGATGTCACTGCTTTTCTAAATTTCCCCACCAAATCAAAGCACTTCCCCATAGTTGGAATATAGGGATATTGTCTTGGAGGTGGAGGTATATTTCTTTAGCATCATTGATGAAGAGGCGTGATCAATGAAGATGTTATAAATATATAGAGTAATTTCACTTAGTTGATAAAAATTCACTTGGTTTTTCTTTTCATGCTTTCAAAGGATATGTAATTTCAGTGAGAATGATTTCGTATTCGATTGAAAATATATATTTGTTAGAATTATATATTATATATATATATAATATATATATATATATATATATATAATATAATATATATATATATTATTGTTTATTTTTTTCATATTGTCTGTTAATATAATTACAATGGGATTTATAAAGTTTTATGATATTTTTAAAATAAATGTTATACCATTTTTGTTTTTCATTAAACATGACATTTTATTTATTATTTATGTATATATATATATATATAATATTATAAAATCTAGATTGAAGAAATAATAAATTACACACCTCTCACATATAGTAGGAATATAGAAGTTTTATAATGGTTTGATTTAAAACTAACTAAACATGTATACTCATTTTGTTTTTAATTATAGTTAACAATTCCTTTTATTTAAAATTATTTCATTGTTATTTAAAAGAGGCAGTTGTCAAATTGAGGTTGATCATGGAAGGAATTGCAGATATTTCTCATACAATGAGATTAGGGAAGTTTTATAATGATTTTAATTAAAACCAACCAAGCATATCTATTCAATTTTTTTCATACAAGAAACATTGTTTTGTATTTAATAATATTTTATTTTCATTTTAAAAGTGATGTTTGTCAAATGGAGGTTGAGCAGAGAAGATTTTACACATCCCTCATTTTGGACTATAAAATGGGCCTCTTGGCGCAATAACATTGCACACAAATTTAACATAGCTAACTTTCTATGTGAGTGTGTCATTTGGCAACTACCTTTCTTTGTGAATATGTCATTTGGTTATTATTAGGAAATTGTTTAATAAACATCTTAATGTTAAATTATTTAATAAACATCTTAATTTCATTATCATAGCTGGGTTGGGATTTAATCTAATGAAATATTTGAGAATATCATAATCATATATATAAATCAACGTTTGAGATCTATCACCAAAGTAGTTATGAAATCTTTTTTGTTTTAATTAAATTGATTAATTAAATCCCACCTAGACTAGAGTAGATGGTCATGGGGTGTACTGTTAAGGAACTCTAGGATGTGAAGGTGATTGGTTCAAAACTCTATTGGAAAAACTCTAGCGAAAAAACTCTAGCGATGTTAAGGTTTGATGTGTCTGAGGAGGTGCAATTCCCAGTGCTTTTCTGGGCTTAGATGCCCTTAGCTTGCAGTTTCGCAAATCAAAGGTTGATGCCCTTGAGGAGGTGCAATTCCCAGTGCTTTTCTGGGCTTAGATGCCCTTAGCTTGCAGTTTCACAAATCAAAGGTTGATGCCCTTGGGTTGCAGTTTCTCAAGCCAAAGTTTGATGCCCTTGGGTTGCATTTTTTCAAGCCAAAGGTTAAGCCTGTTGTCATATGAAAGATAGCACAACTTATAAAAGAGAAAAAACAAATTTAATTAAAAAATGTCATATAAACAAGTGCTATAGTTTTTTGGGTATGTGATGTTGATAAGTCTTTTTATTGGTCCATATTATTCTAACAAAGTCTTCGTACACATTAAAAATCTCCATAGCTAGAAATCTTATTTTATATTTTTTAAATTCATATACGATGTTTTCATACTTTTATAATTAAAAACAATAATAATAATTTAAAAATATAATAAAATTTCGTTAATTTTTATAATTGTTTTTATTAATTTTTGTTGAAGTGAAATATATTACAAAATAAGTGTTAATACTTCATATACATATGAAAATTAAATTGACCACTTATGAAAATTAGATTTGTTTCAGTGTACTAGCTACTTCTACTGTACCATACACAACACTTATATTATCATAACATATGCAGGTTATCGATATTCTAATCTACCATACACAACACTTAATATCATACCATATGCAGGGTATCGGTGACTTGAAAGGTTGTAGCCATATCTATAACGTGGCCATCCCTTACTGTTACTATATAATGAAAACATTTCGTTATATTCTCAGCACTCAGCGAGTGTGATTCCTCGCATTACGATGGGTGGACACCCCCACGGCTTATGATGAATATTCCGACGCTGAAATGGGTGGAACCAAATTAGCAGTAAAAAGAATTATAAACTGAATTTCCAAAATTATTACAAGGTTAGGTTTTGAGACACAGCCAGCCAACAACAAGTAGCTTTTAAGTTTCAGACATGCCATTGGAAAAGGGACTGGAAGTTCTACGTCAGAACACATTTCTTGTGGAAGCGCACACTTAGTAACGATTCCATATTGTACAAGTACCACAAGCTACTTTTGGATCGCTGCAAATACTTAAAAATTCCCTCAACAACGTCGCATTCTCAGCTTAATGTCTGACCCTAAAAAAATCCGCAAGGCTATAATATATTTGTCCAAGCTATTCCAAATCCGAACTTAGTTGCGCATTATAAGGTTCATTGTTTTTGCTCAGTACTTCATTATAAATAAAATAAAGTCTACGGCGTCTAAACCTTCCACTGTTAACGTTTTGTGTAGTGATAATATGACAGGGTGTGAGATTCCAACATCAAATCGTATTCGGATCTCAAATAGGTACAACACGTTCTGTTAGCAATGGTTCAATCCTTTCATTGTGAAAGTTGTTAATATTTTTAGATAATAGTATAGATTCATTTTATTGGTAGATCTGTAAAGAATTCGACGGATCAAATTTTTATGTTTATCTTTTAACATTTCTTAAAAGATAAACATAAATGTTAAAAGATAAACATAAATGTAGAAATGCAGGATATTTAATATTTAGAAAAAACAAAAAAAAAAAACAAAAACCCCAATTTACATTTATAAAAAAGCACTACACATTCGCAATTATAATCCAATTCGGATTTTTTTTTTTTTTTTTTAATCTTTTTGACTCCTATTAATCTCCTAAACAAATAATTTACTTTTCTCAACGTTTGGAAAAAGTTATTTGAATTAGAAATAAAGAAATAATTGACTTCATTGTGTAGACAATAGAACTCGTATCGGGAAAGGTGATGTCAATTTATAAATAAAGAAATAATAGACTTCATCGTGTAGAAAATGAATGCACATGCCTTTGTTTTGGCACGCGGTTCATTTCACTTGAACAGATTCTGAATCATCTTCATTTCATTGCTTTGAAGTGTCTTCCTCACTTCTGAACCAAAAATTTATGGCAAGAAAGAACGAGTAAACTGAAAGCAAATCCCTGCTTTCATGGGTGTTCCAGCTATGATGTCCTACTCCCCCGAACCTACACTATTTAGCCATTCCTTCCAACCTCTAACACAACCGCTGAAATTAGGTATTCAATTGCAATCGCTTCAGTTATTTCCAATCCATCAAACTAGGCCGAATCTTCCTCTAATTTTGGATTAGCATTTCGTCGTGTCAAAGTCTCCGTTACATTCTGAAATTAGAAGTAGTTGCAACTTATGGATTTAGAAACAGTTTTTTCTCATGGCACAGAGAGTTCTTATCGTGACCATCATAGTGTACTGGTATCGTCGCAGAGTCTTTTAGAAGATGTATGGGCTCATTTCATTGCCACAGGGATTAGTCATCCAATACATCATGAGCTGCAACCAGTTGCTCGTAATAATCATGAAATAGAAGGAAGCGGCTGGAACCCTGAAATTTCCGTGGTGCCACTGAAGGAGAACAACTCAGAGGACATGATACTCTTCGAACTTCTGAACCACGCCGCTAAGCATGGATGGTCTGCCTATCACGAACAACAGGAGACAGAGATCCTTGGAACAACTCGATCCACGGCCCGCACGCTTGCGATCTGCAAGACTCTAAAGAGAGAGACACAAGGTGAAGGTGCAGAGAAATCGAAGCGGTACAGAGGTGTCCGCAGACGTCCGTGGGGTAAATTTGCAGCGGAAATAAGAGATTCAGCAAGGCACGGGGCTCGAGTGTGGCTCGGCACCTACAAAACGGCGGAGGAGGCCGCCATGGCTTATGATAAAGCTGCTCTTCTCATTCGCGGAAGTCGGGCCTCTTTAAACTTTCCCGTAGAGGTCGTGACGAAAGCTTTGGCAGACAGCAATTACGGGTACTCCTCTAAACTTATATCCTCTAGGCAGAAGCACATCAGAGCCTCTCATACTCAGGGGCCGGATGCACCCGATTTTAATAAATATATTGCAGCAGACGATGAAGGAATGACCACAATCCGGAGGAAAAGAACAAGAGAAAATAATAAAAGAAGTGACGATATACAAGAGGCACGCTCAGCGTTGGAAAGCCCTGCACACGATCAAAAGCATTTACGCGGTGATACCTACGGGTTGTTTAACGATGTGCGATTGAAGAGCATTAGTAATAATGCGTGCTTGGCTCTAGGGTCGGCTGTTGTGGAGTTGCAGGACCTTGGGAATGATTACTTGGAAGAGTTGCTTCCTTCCACAGAGCACTCTAATGATTTCCAACGCATTTCTTTGCCTCCGTTGATTAATATCCTACAAACATAAATAATTAAAACGATCGGCCCTGCCTTTTCCGATACGTATGTATGCATTCATCAATGTATAACAATGATGTTCATGCGGGAAATCTATCCACCAGAAATGTCTTATTCCCTTACCCTTCGGATAAGCGAGCTAACTGTCATGTGCCTACCCCCTTTCAATAGCATCTACAGTCTGTTACATTGGTCGATTCAGAAATGAGGAGTTTTGTTATTGGCTTAAATGAAGTGTTGCCACACTGTAATTGAATTAATTTCATCCACTTACGTTGTCCGCTGGAAATGATTGAACAAGATTTCTCACGGTTGAAGTTGATCGCCCTATCAGAAAATAGAAGCATGCAATTTCTAATATGTTTCCAGTAACGGTTCTAATCAAATTTTGCTATGAAATATTTGTTCTTCGGGTTTATGTTTAGTTGCATGTGTATTTACTTTTCATTATTTCACTGAAAAGCTTTCCGAGTTTATGTTAATCCTGATGATTTGCTCATGATTGTTCCCGAGGGAAAAAATTATACATTCAGCATAAACTTTTCCACCAATTTTAAGGTGGCACGTAGGGCCTTTAAATTTAATCTGAATAAGGCTTCATCGTCCAATTTTAAGGTGGCATGTAAGCTCTTTAAATTTAATCTGAATAAGGCTTCATCTGCATGATGTTCGGATTTATTTTATGTTTATATTTACTAAGGATTAACATAAATCACCTGTTTCGAATGTAATTTTTTTCTTTTTTTCTTTTTTATAATTCAAAATTTGAGTAAAAGGTTACACGTGCAAAGGCAAGTTGATTCCCATAGCTTTTAGTATATCAAGACTTAAAGTAAATATATGCTCCATCTTAATAATATTATTTAAATTTTATATAATTTCATGTCTATTTAACCTTTCATTAATTTTATTAAAACTATTTTTATTTCTGTAATTAAACTTAGTTTATCTTGACAATAACCATTTTTTTTCCCGGATGTGGGTGGAGGCACGTCTCAGGCGAACGAGACACATGCATAGCATGTGATGACTCGTGCCATCGACGAAAGGTTAAGTAATGAGCCGCCAAGGAATAAAGAAGGAGCGACGGAGCTACAGGCATTCAATGCCGAGTACAGAGGCAGTTAGGAGGTGCAGAGAGCCATTAAGGCAGGCTCGGACTGAGGCCTCAGAATGTGCATTCATAAGCAGGATGGCGTGTGGCCAATTCACAACAAGATTGAGCAAGGAATTTTGCAGAGTCAGAGGAATTCGACTAGGGGGAAATTTCGTTATTCTGGCACTGCCTAGTCGGGGGAGACCGTCTGCAACTCCAGCAGAGGAAGGTATTCTGTGGGGGAGCGCCGGTATAATCCTTCTGGTGTCTGTGCTCCTGAGGTGGTCCAGACGTCGAATTCCCCCTCTGGGCATTGTGGTATCAATATACAATTGGCAAAGGTCCAGGAACGAGGCAAGCGCAGAGATAGTTCTATGGCAAGACATCGAGAGAGACAGTCGTGCAGGAGAGGGTCAGGCAGAGGGTCATCCTCTCGACGACCGGCGGAGGAGCAGCATCATCACTGCTGCTGTTGCTACTGCCATCGGAGGGCAAAAGCAACACCATTACAGGGCAGACAATTCTTGGAGGTTGGTAATGCGAGTGAGGGAGAGAAGCGGCTTCCGGCCTTCGGCTCTGTCATTTTCACCTTGGGCAGCTCGGAGGAGAATGTGGGCATCAATGCCCACATCTCAATCCTATTCACTAAATTGTCAGATGAGGAGGAAGTCCCGGTGGCGCCACCACCATTGCCACAGAGCGAAGAGGATAGGGACGCAACAACAGCGCAACCAATGCTGGCAGACGAAGGCAAAGGGAAGGAACCTCTGCATCATCCCTCGCCATCTTTGGGGCCAGCTCCTCTCGGCTTCACTGAGGAATCGTGGAAGGCACTGTGGGAGGGCGTTGAAGAAGGGCATGGATGGGCACACATTGTGGAAGATAAAAGCTTTTGTGAGGAGGCGGAGGCACATCTGGCCGCCTCTCGACCACCATCCCAGAACTGAAGCAAAATCGGGTAAATCAATTTTGAACAATAGTTATGTAATCCGGCAGCATACTTCTCTGTCTCCGTCCTGTTCTTTTTTGAAGGGTCTGTGGTCTTCTCTCTATTCGGTAAAGTCCTTGTTGGTTCAGATATGGCTGTCTGATAGCCATTATCCTCAGTTAACTTTAGTAAGACGCCCCTCCGTGGGCGGTCAAGTGTCAATTTTGTATATGTTGTTCTAGCTCTTGTCTGTTAGGCCTCTCTGGAAAGATAAGGTCAATTTTGAAAAATGTAATAGGTTATCAGCTGATGCTGCCCCTGCGAGGGCGCTCTCCATCCTTAGAAGTCCGGGGTGCAATCGCTGACCCTGATTGGCATGTTTTAATGACTGTAAAATTTCTTCTCTGTACATATAATATAATTTAGACTTTTTACCGAGAAAAAAAAACCATTAACATAACAACTTAAGTGTCAGCACATCTAATGATATGACATTAAGTTATCATTATTTTTATGTGTTTATGTTGCCAAGTATTTGATTTAGGCTTGTTTCATTTTGGAATGGTTTTTCTTTTATACAAAAATGTTATTTCAAATAAGTTATTATTGGCCTTCCAGTTTCGTTAGCACTTCAAATAAGTTATTATTGGCCTTCCAGTTTCGTTAGCACTTCGATTATATAATAATTAGTGTTGGTCAAATCTGGTAAACTTCCAAATAGACACACTCAAAAAAATTATTATATTTTATTTTAGGTGTAGTGAATATATCTCTATGTATTCTATTGAAATATATGTTTTTCAGTAAAAAAATTCCTTCAATATATCATATTGGAGACATGATCTATTTTCATCATCCCATATAACTATTTTTACATATCTATAAATGTTGAAGAATTTAACTAGACTAGTTGATAAAATGTTTTTCAGTAAAAGATTCCTTCAATGTATCATATTGGAGATATGATCTATTTTCATCATCCCATATAATTATTTTTACATATCTATAAATGTTAGAAGAATTTAACTCGACTAGTTGATAAATGTTAGAAGAATTTAACTCAACTAGTTGTTGCTAATCTCAAGTTTCTTCATAATTTTCAATCAATTGATTTTGTATTGATACTTTTCTCTCTTCATTTTCTTTTTCTTTATTTTATCCCTTTTTTTTCTATATATTTTTATTATTATTTTCTATATAAAATATACATGTTATTGGCATTGTAGGAATACAACATTTCAAATGCACACTTAGCGTACTATCCATAACTTATGGTTATCACACAAAGATGATGATCCAAATTTAAATAGGAATGCAACAAATTACAGATATAACCATAAACACAGAGACATAGTAGAAATAACACTTCATTCCATTAATATTGAATACTAAAATATGCTTACAAATTGAACGTAAATAAAACTAACTCGGGTGATGGTATCTTATCTCTGAGAAGAGATGTGGTGGCTACATGCATCTGAATTGTGTTGCAATGACACTCAAAGGCCTACTTATTATCGAGAAACAAAGGAAAACCCTAAACATCCAAAAACCAAACACTAGGAGATGAAGCGCTAAACTATGGGCCCAATTTGGGTAAAAATTGGTACATCGACTTCCCAAGGTCATAACTTTGGCATACGATCTTCATTTGATGTGCAGAATACCTCGCTAGAAATATCTATCCAAGGAATACAACATTTGATTTAATAGCATTGAAAATGTCCCATGTCAGTACATGTTTTCCCAAAAACATCATTTGGGGCCTCAAAAGGGCTTTGGAAGTTTAGGACCCGAAAAATTGCCAAAAATAGTAAATTGTGCTACAAATAAGGAAACTGAAAAATTGAAAGAAACAATGGTGGGGGACCAAGTGGAATAGGTGGGTGGCCACATATATCCACTTGGATCAATCCTCCCCCCCTTAGGAAGAAATGGTCACCATTAGGTTGAGTTCCTCCATGAGATGATGAAACTTCTGTTGAACTTGGTCCCTAGTGATCCACTTGCCCTGGTGAAGCAATTGGCCTGATTTTATAACTCGATATAGTTGGATCATTTGCTGTTGGGTGTTCCTAATTTGCGTGTCAGTGATCCAGTTAGTTGTTGCTTGTTCCATGTAATCATGATTTAGCTCTATAGGTGTGAGTTGTTCTACAATGTCTAATGTGTATAGCAATGGTGAGAAGTATGGTCGAAAGTAGTCCACATTAAAAACTTGGGGGAGGCCAAGGAATGGGCAAACACTGAGCTCAAATGCATTGTCTCCCACAACCTTGGTAATGGTGTAAGGACCATATCGGAGTGGTTTGAGTTTTTGATACATTTTGGTAAGGCATTCCTTTTGTAAATGCAACCAAACTTTGTCACCCACCTAAAACTTGAGTGGTACCGGATGTTGATCATGTCGCTACTTCTTCTTAGCATTTCATTTCTCCAAAATGTCGTGGACCTATTGGATGTGCTCAATGGATTTGTTTTCCTTATTGGCTTTGGACTAGACATGAGCTGAATCTATCTGAGTAGATGCAAATGATATGGCCACATCAATGGGACATAGTGGTTGGAATCACAAGCTCACCTGAAAAGGGCTATGACTAGTCGAGATGTGGAGAGCCTAGTTATAGTTGTGCTAGACATAATGGAGGCTCTCATCTCATGTGAATGGATGTTTTGAGTTGTACATGCATAGAATGTGTACGATCATCCTGTTGACGACCTCTGTTTGGCTTGTAAGTTTGGGGATGGAAAGATGTGGACTTGTGAGCTTGGTGTCCAGCATCAACCAGGATTTGGACCAAAATGTACTGAGGAACCTGCTGTCCCAATCTGAGATGATAGACTAAGGGATCCAAAATTTTACCCACACTCATTCAAATAAGAGTTTATAGGTGGCCTTTGTTCTGATATTCTTCTTGCAGGCCGCCATAATGGCCTTCTTTGAGAATCCGTTGATGACGACCAAAACACATTCATTTCCATTATTAGTAGAAGGAAGGCCCCACATGTAATCCATGGAGATGGATTCCCAAGGTCGACTAGGGGTAGGCAGTGGAGTATAGAGGCGTTGCTTCTTGATGGTCAGTTTGGCAATGGCATAAGTAGTGCATGATATGATGTACTTCCAGACATATGTCGAAGATTCAACCAATAGAAAAACTTTTGTTGTAATGGCCCCATTTTCTCAACCCTAAAATGCCTAGCAGCCTGACTATAGTGCGCTTCCTAAATCATCTTGGCACGCTCGCTGAAGGAACATAAAGGTGTCCTAGGTGGCATAACAGGGCATCCTGTAGGTCAAAATATGGAACTTGTCGACCCTTCAAGAGCGTCTGGAATGTGTGTCTAAATCTTAGGTCACTTTTGTACAGAAGTGGCTAATCAGAAGTTTTATTCCCAAAAGATTTGAGCATGGTTGTTCAAGCCACGATCGATGGTCAACTGAGGTAGTTTGCAACATTATTGGTGTTGCACTTCTTATACTTGATATTCAAATGGAATTGTTGCAGGTATGTGGACCACTTCTGATGGTGATCATTATACAACTTACCTTGCATCTATGTGAACTGCAGGGGTTGGTGGTCTGTGTGGATGATTGTTTCCTTCCCAAAAATGTAATTCTTCCATTACTGGTAGGCCTATATAGTGGACTGCATCTCTTTGTCATAATTGGGATACTTTCAGACTGTGTCTGAAAGTGTCTCACTATGATATGCCACTAGATGCCCCTATTGAGTAAGGATTGCCCCAATAGCATAGTCTGAGGCATACGTCTCGATCTTAAATGGTTGTTGCAACTTTGGTAATGTGACCACTCGTGCAGAGTGGAGGTGATGTTTCAACTCTACGAATGCCTTCTGTTGAGATTCAGACTAAAATAATTTTTCTTTCGCTCCTCCCTTGGTGACTTTACTGAAGGGAAAGTGATATGAGAGAATCCCAACATGAACTTGTGGTAGAAATTGGGAAGACCAAGAAAGATTCAGAGCTTTGTTAGACTGGTTGGGGCAAGCCAATCTTGAATGACTTGGATCTTGGCTAGATTGACATGAAGCCCCCGTTCATTAATAAAGTATCCCAGATGTTGAACCTGGGTCATGCCAAATGTGCATTTCTCCAAATTGGCACACATCTTGTGCTCCCATAGTGTTTTGAGAACATGTCACATATGGTGGAGGTACTCTTCCCAACTTTGGTTGAGGATCAGGATTTCATCCAAGTATACCACTACAAATGAGTTGATGAATGGCTGCATTACGTCATCCATCACTATCATGAAGGTTGCAGGAGCACTCGTCAACCTAAAAGGCATAACCAACCATTTGAAAAGGGCCCTCTTGGCTTTGTAGGTAGACTTCCACACATCGGAGGCTTTGATTAGTACCTGGTGATATCTGAACTTCAAGCCAATCTTCTTGAAATATTCCCCCCCTTGAGTTGGTCCGAAAGTTCCTCAATCCATGGGATCGAATACTTATTCCAAACAATGATCTTGTTCAGTGCCCGATAGTCAATACAGAGTCTCCAAGTCCCACCCTTCTTTTGTGCTAACATGATCAAGCTCCAACAGGGAAATGAACTCAACTGAATGTGACCTTTCTACAACAGCTCCTCAATCAACCTCTTGATTTCTTTATCCTCTAAAATGTAACACTGATAGATTGGTCCATTGGGCAATGGTGCACCTGGGGTCATATCGATGGAGTGCTTGACCTGACAATGTAGAGGTACCCCTGTGGGGGAGGTGAAGATGTCCTTGTACTCCTCCACGACCTTGTCCATTTGTTTTTGTTGTATAAAGGGGCCCTATCTATAGGTCATGGCCACTGTCTTCTTCTTTCCTGGAGGGTGTATCATAAAGAGAACAAATTTCCCAGTTTTGGAAATGAGCTTACTGCATTGTTTTGCAGTAACGAAGGAGATGGTTGTAGGCGGTGCTACCTCTGTTATCTTGTACACATTATTTCCCAAAGTAACAATAAAAGGATGAGGTCTTGACTCATACATGACATGTCGCTTTCACAAGTATGGTTGGTCTTATAATACATCACAAACACCAAGGGGAGCAACCCCACATAATACCAGATTTGTGAAGGGCTTGATATTGTATGGAGGGCGACACTACTAGCCCACTTGAAGATCCCGTCCTTGGTGAAGCCACCTCATGGTGTATGGTTGTGGGTGTGTTGTGGTTGGTAAGCCCAACCGTTTCACAACCTCTGCCAAAATGAGGTTCTTTTGGCTCCGATTTTCATTAATGAATTGTAGCTGGGAACCCTTTACCCATATCTGGGAGTGGAAGAGGTGCTCCTCCTCCACTGGATCTTTGGTTTCCTCCTTCTAGATATTCATGGTGGCAACGGTAGCATTGGGCTCGGCATCAATAATCTGCTTCCCTTTGTCATTCCCCTTGTCGGGTTTTGACTTAGAGTTAGAACGTGCATTTGATTTTGAAGCCTTCAGCTCAGCCACCAGTGATCGCTTAGCTCGACACTCACTTGTGTTATGAGTGACGCTCTTATGGAACTCACACCACTTTCCCGTGTCCTTCTTTTACTCCATGGTGTTGTTCTTTTCTTGCGGCTTTGGTGGGTTGTCTGGGGTCACCCCGCCTTGGATCTGTCCTTTGTTCTACAGTTTGGGGGCACCTTTCCCTTGCTTCAAATTCACATATCCAAAGTCATGCTTCTTATGTTTCAAAATTCTACTTGATCTTGATGACGTATTGGTATTTCATGTCGAGTGAGGAGATTTCTTGGAACTAAATATCATCCAAGATGTACCTATGTAGGAAGCCATGATACTTGAGTACCAAATGTTTCTCAGAATCCTTGATACCCAAGTTCGTGTGAAGGGTATGAAAAACATTGGTAAATTTTGGCACATCTTGGTCCCTTCCCTATTGCACCATTGTCCACTTTATGTGCTTATCTTCATAGCCCTTGATAGGGTGGTACCCCTCCTTGATGGCATCCCGGAATGAGTTCCAAGTGGGTGAAACTAAAAACAGTGAGGTCATAGTTTTATCTTTCTACTCATAGTAGGTTTCCCACCAGTCCTTGACATGAGGGGTGGATTTGAGAAGAGAAAATCTAATCTTTTCTCTGCTACAAAACTCATGAACAAAAAAATATCCTTCTAGTAGATTTAACCATTTTCCTATGGTGCTTGAATCTATTTGGCCCTAAAATATGGGAATGTCAAAGTTTACCTGTACCTAAAATGGAGTGGAGCCTCTAGAGTGGCTTCTAGATGTGGATTCACCATTGATGGGAAACTGTGGAAGGATTTGGGTAAAGTTATCCATAATCGCCTTCCTTTGTTTCTCGAGGGCCTCCTGGAGCAATATTTTGATAGGATCTCATGCCCCCTTATCTTTATTTTCTTCCACCATGGGTGGCCATCAGGGTTTGGGAGGCCAATCTTGCAAAGGTTCAACCATATCGAGCCCTAACTCCTTATATCTTGTGCTCATTGGGGACATGCAAAGAAAAACAGAGAAAGAGCAAACCACTCTAATACCATTGATTCAGATTTAAAGAAGAATGCAATAAATTACATATATAACAATAAATACAAATATGCAGTAGAAATAACAGTTAATTTCATTAATATCGAATACTCAATTATGCTTACAAATGGAATGGAAATAGGACTAGCGCGAGCAATGGTAGCTTATCTCTGAGAAGAGATGTGGTGGCTACATTTCTTTGAACTATGTTATAGTGAGGCTCAAAGGCCTATTTATTATTTAGAACCAATGGAAGACCCTGAACATCCAAAAACCTAAGCCTATGAGATGAAGCACCAAACTATGGGCCCCGTTTGGGTAAATTGACACATCAACTTCTTGGGGTCGTAACTTTGGCATATGATCTCCATTTCATGCACACAATACCTTGTTAGAAATATCTATTTGAAGACTACAACATTTGAATGAACAAAATCAATTTTCATCCAATGTTGGTCCCAACTTTCCCAAAAACGTCGTTTAGTGCCTCAAACTAACTTAAGAAGTTTAAGACCTGAAAAATTGCCAAAAATAGTAAATTGTGCTACAAATAAGGGAACTGAAAAACTGAAAGGAACAAAGGTGGGGGTCCAAGTGAAATAGGAAGGTAGCGAAAAATATCCATGTGGATCAGATGATATATTAGAAGTTCTAGTGGGCATTGGTTAATAAGGAGGCCAAATTCAAGTTGTAGACATAAGGAAATTCAAGAAAGGATTCCACAAATTAATATAATCTATTTTTAGATTGTACATTTTTAAAGTGCAAAAATGCCTTGAAAGATCACTTCGTGATATCACGAAGATAAACTCAAGTTAACATTAGAGAAGCTATGAAAACATCTAAGTGGAATGCAACAGAACCATTAATTCTCGAGGAACAAATATTTGGAACTCATTGTAGAATTTTAATGGATGTTTCAACTAATGTAATCAAACTTAAAACGAGCTATTACTACCTTTTTCTACACGACTGCAGAAATAAATCAACAATCGAAAATCACATGCACTGACATGCATACATCAAAACCATAATAACAATAGTGTTTTCCCGGGGAACTCAACTGGGAAAATCCCTTATCTTTCTTTCTATTAATTACATGAGACTAAGAACCTGTTTCAATTGATTGCTTCAAGTACAAGGTAGGTCTAGCACTCGCAAAATTATTCTCCTATTTCCTATCGGGCACTGGTCAACAATTATCCAATTTTTTGACTCCACAAGATCTTATTGCCTTGCATAATATAAGAGAAATTAGGCTACTAAATAATAGGAATTCCCTATTTCCATGCGCAATTGCCATGGAATTTCTCACTCAACCAATTACCTGCTCTATACACTCAACTAGTAGATATTTGATAATTACAATGTTCCTTTGACGTCCACACGATTCAAGCAATTCAAATGCCATGCATCCATAGGCTATATTTAATTATTGAGTAACTAACTGATAGATCACTAAGCTAACAATAGTTCTACTACTCAACCAACCTTTAACTGATGCAATCGAAGACTTAAGCTTAGGTAACTGAGATCAACTTTACATAATTGAATTAGATTACTAAATCTTAGCAATCACTACATGCACATCTCTACTTCTAGACTCTAACTAGAAATAATTGAATTAAGTGACAAGGCCATGTCACTCGATATAACTTCCTCCAAGTTGTTTAGTGATGTTGAATTTCGATTTAACTCAATTTGACTAAGGCAAAAGTCAAATTGAGCTTTCTTGGTACACTTTCTAACACTTAACATATTCAATGCTTGTTAGTTAAATATATTCATTTTAATTATTTTCAATCTATTTGGTCATATCCTGCTATTCTCTGTAGATAATCTTTCTTAACTAGTGATTCAAAGTCTAGAAAGTTCACAATGAGTGGAGGATATGTGTGGTAACTTAACAATTCTATTTGTTTAGAGGTTTATGGATGGATCCAACCCTTTATATCTACGGGTTAATATTTAACTATTGATTGAATGATATTAATGATGTGGTTGGTTGACCTTTATGGTATTGTTCTACAAGTTAATTATGACGAGGACATGTGTCCTGGCCTTGGGCCTCGTTCCTTCCCGCTCTTACTATCCTCCGAAACCCTAAACTATTCATTCCATTGATGTTTCATTATGCTGCTTGCGAGGTTTGTAGTCTCGCGAAATGAGGCCTTGCTTTGTTGGTTTTATGGGTGTTTCATTCCACGGTGCCTGGCGTGCAACTTTGTGAGGGTTTCCAGCTGCATATACTTTCTATGCTTCCTATTCCATGCTTGGTTTTGAGGCCTAGGTTTGGAACCCTTGGTCTCGGTCTCTGTTATCAAGTTTTCTCAGTTCTAGTTTTGTTTCCGGTTGTAGGATTTGGTTATATACGGTTATCCACAATGCACTTGCTTCATAGTCTGATTGTTAGCTTGTTTTTGACATAGTTCGCAGTTGTGGAGTGGCTCGGCCTTCTGCTCTCACTTGGCGGTCATCCAAAAGGTAAGTTCTCTTTCCATGCTAGTCTTTTCTGCTTTGTTTTTCCTTCTTCCCTGACAGCCTTTGCTCCTTGTGGGCAACGCGCACCTCTGTGACTGTAACCTTAATTCCATGGCTTCTCTTTTGGTTTGCACAACCTCGTCTCTCCCTTGATGAGCTTCTCAATAACCCTTTCCTCTACTTCTTGGTTTGTTCTTGTAACTATGGTTTTGTTCTTTGGTTCTAATGGCTTGCTTGTTCACTAATGCAGGTGAGTGACAGGCTTTGTTTATTTTCCTAATGCCTTGTCTCCTATGCCTGAACTAGGTAGGGTCGCTCCTTGGTGTTTTTCCTGTTTGACTATTTGAGGGTTTCGCTATTCATAGGGTTTTATGGGTCGTTCGTTGAGTTTTGGCTTCAACCTTACTGCACCTTGGCCTCAATGTGCTTGTGACTTACTGTATATTTTTATGGTTTTGTTATTTTATCCGTGGTTGCATTGATATGATCCTGGGTTGACCTCATGATGGTTTATAGTATTGTCAACTTTGTTTTATTTCCTCATCTCTAAACAGTGAATTGTGGATGCTCAGTATTGAATATATATATATATATATATATGTATGTATTTATTTATTTATACAGTAGTTTCGATTGTGAAAAAATTGCAAAGGAAAATGGTTATGTGTTCATTTCTATACCTGTAGATTGTTTTCTTGTTATTCCTCGGATTGTGGCTCTCTTGTTTTTCCCATAGGCTTGCTTTGTTACGCTGCTGACTTGTTTGGGTGCTCTCCTCACTTCGGTGCTTATTGTTCACTGTCTGTCATAATTGTGCTTATAGAAAAGAAAATGAATTTAATTGTACTTTGAAGAAAATATGTTAAAGCTGTAATATGAATGGATTCAAATGTGTTTGTTCTTCAGAATGCTTCTGTGCATTTTCTTCATTCAGTTTTGTGATGGTAGAAAAGATTACAATAGTCGTTTCCTCTTTTCATTTTGTAGAGAACACTGGACAGTTAGCAAACTGCGAGTAGTTACATTAGGTGGTTTCTGAATAACTATGTTTTCTTGTTTTGTAAACTAAAAGCAAAATTTAAATAAAACTAAAAAGTGAAAAGAACACGTAAGAAAAACACTAACAATGGCTGAGATAGCCACTCCTAGACATGTAAATGAAAATGAAAACTAATGAAATTGAAACTGTTAGAAGAGAGAAATTCCCAGCCATGACCTCCTTAAGCTACATGCTCCTACATGAAGCTCTCGGGGTAGGCGAAAATCCATGACTCCAATCCATGAGCTCCTCGATAGAATACCCTAGATGTTGCATCTGTCCTACATGAAGCCACACACTATCCTCAATAGGGTGGTTCTTCCACTTGATGAGGTACTGTGGGTACTCCTCTCTCCGAGTCTACCTGACCACCTGTGTGTCGAGGATTCCTTCGATTTCAAGTGGTTGAGCTGAAGGCTTGTCTCATCCATGAACTACTCCCTCTGCGGGTATCCCGCTTTGGTTGTGCTGAACTATCCTCTTCTGGACTAGCACTGTATGGGAATAAATCTGCCACATTAAAGATGAGCGATATTCCTATACCTGGAGGCAATTGCAGCTCATAGGCATTTGTAGAAAATTTACGCCAAAGTTTTACAAGGTCTATTTTTTTGAATTTTAGCTAATTATATTTGCCCTTAGGAAATCTTTCTTTGCACGAATGCGCTAGAACGTAATCCCCTACATTAAATTTTACCTCCCCTTGTTTCATATCTACTTTCTGTTTGTACCTTTAACTGTTGTCCTGTAACTTTGTCTTCACCTACTCATGTAGGTCGTTAATTGCTCTTGCAAAGTCTTCCCTGTCAGCAATTATTCTTTCTAACTGTCCTAAATCTTGTAGCTGATGCACTCCTCAAGGATGCATTCCATACAAGATCTGAAAAGGACTACTTCTTGTGCTTTGATTCGGTGAATCGTTGTAAGCAAATTCTGCTTGAGCAAGTACACGAACCCACATTCATGAATTTTCTCCAACTAGAATCCACAACAACTTTCCTAAGCTTATGTTCACTACCTCCGTTTGCCCATCAGTCTATGGGTGATAAGTGGAGCTGAAATTTAACTTCATGTCCAACTTTTTCCACAAGGTGCGCTAGAAATGGCCTGTGAATTCCACATCCCTGTTGGAAATAATGGACTTGGGTAAGCCGTGCAGTCTGATGACTTCAATGAAAAGAAAGTTTGCTACATGGGTAGTGCCACTAGTTTTTCTGCAAGGGATAAAGTGTGCCATCTTCAAAAATTAGTCCACCACCACCATGATGGAATCAAAACCCCGCTATGTTTTGGGCAGACCCAGGACAAAGTCCAGACTGAATGAATCCCATGGTCTATTTGGAATAGGCAAGGGTGTATACAACCTTGTGCTCTAACTGTGCCGTTTTGCCAACTGACATATCTTACACCTAGTCACATATTGCTGCACGTCTCTTCACATCTTCGTCGAGTAATAGAAATGAATTAGCTGATCCAAGGTCTTATCAATGTCGAGATGTCCAGTTGGATTTCCATTATGTTTTTCCCAAATGATGTTCTCCCCCATCGAACATTTTGGGACACACAGTTGTTGTCCCTTGAATAACACCTCCTCTTGCAAGTTATAGTCCAACCATGGACTATTATTCCTCAACAATGGATTCTGGTAGGCTTCATAAGCCTCCTTGAAATCTGCATCTATTTGATACAATTCCTTCAGGTCTTCAAATCCCAAAACTTGTATCATGCTCTCCTGCAAGAGTAGAACTCTTCTGCTTAGTACATCTGCTACCTTGTTCGCACGACCACTGATATGCTTCAATACGAATGTAAAACTCTACAAGTACTCCACCCATTTTGCATGTTTGTGATTCAACTTGTGTTGCTACATAACATACTATAATGCAGAATTATCAGAAAACAAGATAAACTCATTACCCAACAAATAGTGTCTCCAATACTTTAAGGCTTGGACAGCAGCATAAAACTCTTTGTCATAAGACATATATGTTTGCCTCCTTTCATTTAATTTTTCACTGAAATAGGCTACTGCTTTGTCCTCTGAGTACAACTCCAATGGCTGTACCACTGGAATCACAACGAATTTGAAAAAGTTTGTTGAAATCAGGCAGCCTCAAAATTGGCCTCTCAATGATCTTTTTCTTTAATATGTAGAAGCTCTTCTCTACAGCTTAAGTCGACTGAAAGGTTGACTTTCCTTTTTTATTGTTGTGCAAGATTTTAGGGGCGAATGTTCACCCTTTGGCGAAATTAAGGGGTTTTAAATTTTTGGTGGGCAAATATTTTGTATCATAGTACATTTTTACAAATCACCTCAAATAGCCCAACTTTGTTTAAGGGAGAGGGTAAAAAGGGTAAATTTAGCCCTTGAAATTAAGAGTTACAACCTTCCATCCGCCCTACTTTTCAAGAATAGGTTTATTTAAGTGAATCCTATGGGCCAAATACCACATTTATAAAAGAGGTATGGTAAATTAATAAAAATATAAATAAATGAGAAGTCTGGTAAATAAATAAAACATTTTTTATATTTTCTCCATAAGTCACCTTATATACATACAAGGGTGTAAACAAATAAAAATATAAGTAAAGTGGAGGTATGATAAATAAATAAAACATCTATTTATACGTACTCAAAATGTATGGTAAATAAATAAAAATATAAATAAACTAGATGTATGGTAAATAAATAAAACCTCTTTTTATATTTAGTCCATAACCCTTGTTCTATTTATGAAGCCTCAAAAAAGAGGTTTTATTTAAGTGAATCCTATGGGCCAAATACCATATTTGTAAAAGAGGTATGGTAAATTAATAAAAATATAAATAAAC